>OX596230.1:2056826-2187335 GCA_951394215.1 Glyphodes perspectalis | reverse complement strand
AGTCGGTATACCTCGCCCACCTCCACCTTGGGCGGAGCAGGGTCCTCCTATTATCTTGAGGGCCCTAGGAGTTCGACACACCCTGCTGATGACCTCCGATTTTAGCGGGACGGTGCGTAACGGTTTCCCCTGCGTCAATAAAAAACTATCGAATGCGCCATCGAGCCAGTCTTGTGAACGCACAAGTAAATAAATCTTTGATTTTACTTTACTTGTCAGTGAATTAGTTAAAATCTAATCTATACTAAGTGGGTCATTTGTAGAATGTTTGTTACAAATGTAGATGTATGATTTGTTGTGTAATGCGCAGGCGCAAGTCGAGCGAGCCGGCGCGCTACACGGTGACGCCGGTGCGCCGCAGCGGCCGCCTCAGCGCGCACTGGAGCGCCAAGCGGACGCCGCTGCAGGTCAGTAGTAGTGTGTGTGGTGTGCGCAGGCGCAGGCGAGCGAGCCGGCGCGCTACACGGTGACGCCGGTGCGCCGCAGCGGCCGCCTCAGCGCGCACTGGAGCGCCAAGCGGACGCCGCTGCAGGTCAGTTGTAGTGTGTGGTGTGCGCAGGCGCAGGCGAGCGAGCCGGCGCGCTACACGGTGACGCCGGTGCGCCGCAGCGGCCGCCTCAGCGCGCACTGGAGCGCCAAGCGGACGCCGCTGCAGGTCAGTTGTAGTGTGTGGTGTGCGCAGGCGCAGGCGAGCGAGCCGGCGCGCTACACGGTGACGCCGGTGCGCCGCAGCGGCCGCCTCAGCGCGCACTGGAGCGCCAAGCGGACGCCGCTGCAGGTCAGTTGTAGTGTGTGGTGTGCGCAGGCGCAGGCGAGCGAGCCGGCGCGCTACACGGTGACGCCGGTGCGCCGCAGCGGCCGCCTCAGCGCGCACTGGAGCGCCAAGCGGACGCCGCTGCAGGTCAGTTGTAGTGTGTGGTGTGCGCAGGCGCAGGCGAGCGAGCCGGCGCGCTACACGGTGACGCCGGTGCGCCGCAGCGGCCGCCTCAGCGCGCACTGGAGCGCCAAGCGGACGCCGCTGCAGGTCAGTTGTAGTGTGTGGTGTGCGCAGGCGCAGGCGAGCGAGCCGGCGCGCTACACGGTGACGCCGGTGCGCCGCAGCGGCCGCCTCAGCGCGCACTGGAGCGCCAAGCGGACGCCGCTGCAGGTCAGTTGTAGTGTGTGGTGTGCGCAGGCGCAGGCGAGCGAGCCGGCGCGCTACACGGTGACGCCGGTGCGCCGCAGCGGCCGCCTCAGCGCGCACTGGAGCGCCAAGCGGACGCCGCTGCAGGTCAGTTGTAGTGTGTGGTGTGCGCAGGCGCAGGCGAGCGAGCCGGCGCGCTACACGGTGACGCCGGTGCGCCGCAGCGGCCGCCTCAGCGCGCACTGGAGCGCCAAGCGGACGCCGCTGCAGGTCAGTTGTAGTGTGTGGTGTGCGCAGGCGCAGGCGAGCGGGACGCGCTGTTCTGGCGTCATAGTACCTGCTTGATTTGTCACAACTTGCTACTCATAGTAAAAACACAAGATGGAATGGATGGACGGAATCATAATAATATTTAGTTTATTATATTATGTACATTCATCCATTCGGTCGATTCCATTAATTGTAAGACAATATATTTCATACTTATTAAATAGGAGAGTTACCACGAAATCACTGTCCAAAAATTAAGTCACTATACTAAAATTTCTAATTTTAAGTAGAACTTTGTGAATTGGTTTCTCTCTGTCTAAATGTTTCTATCTCTCTCCCACAGCAAGTCTGTACGAGCGTCCGCCGCGCTGACCTCCCCTCACCTTTGGTGTTCGTCCCTAACGACAAACTGTGTGAGACCCCCTAGGAGGAATGGGATGCGATACACAGAAATCGATTTACCAGGCGCGTAAACTTCTACGATGGAATATTATTTAGTCAATCCCTCTAATAGGCTAGATGACTAAAAAGTTCTGTTTAGTCCGTCAGTTAGATTATAAAAAAATATTGAACACGTATTTTTTTATTCATTTGTCAAACAAACATTGACGGAGATACAATGCATTCAAGTTGCGCGTGACGTCACGCTTTCGTTTAATTTTTACTGTATAGTGACATCGCAAGCCCCCACTCCGAAACTTTGATGCTCTTTAACTTTGTGATTTTTTGTTAATTTGATAAAGCGAAAATATGTGTCTAGTATTTTTGTATAATCTAACTGACGGACTAAATAGAAATATATTTTTGTAATGTCAGTGTTCAGTCATCATCCCTATTCAATACAAACATCTCTGTAATGAGGGTTTTCAAAAAATAAAAACCGCCAGATGGCGCGAGGGAGCCTTTGGTCTTATCACTGTCACTATTGGCTCCTTGTTGACAGCATGTCAGTTTGTTCTGACAACTAACCAATGAGGATGACAAGACCGCACGTCACAGTCACGCCATCTATCTGATGTTTTAATTATAGGTTGTCATTGTGATAGCAATGTCTTAAATACTTTTACGAAGGAAGGAATATTATGTCAATCTCAATTGATACTTTTTGATTTATTAAATATACTAAATTTTGACGAAGATACATCGCGTCTAACGTTAGTGACATTGCTCGCAATTTAAACGCGCTGTGTCTTCGTCATTTTGTTTGCTGGACAAATGGAATAAAAAGGGCCGGATTTCCAAAGATTCTCCTATAAGATTATGACGCTGGAAGTTAATAACGGAATTATCAAACTTGTTTGCAACAGTGTGAGTCATTGACTTTAGCGATTGATGATGGACTATATTTATTAAAAACTAGCTGAACCGGCGCTTTTTGTAACGCTCCGTTCTCGGATTTTCAATACCCATTTTTTTCTTCCCTACAACTTTTTTATTTTTTTTTCTTTCATAAGAACCTTCACCTGATAATAACAAACACAACTAAAAAGAATTAGCGAAATCGGTTCAGCTGTTCTCGAGATTTGCGCTTTTTTATATTATAGAATAGCTAGCTGACGCGATCGCCGATTTGTAATTTTTTACACACGTGCAAAAAGCATAGAGAATGTTTCACGTAACGGTTTATTAAGTTTATTAATTAAGACCAATTTTTAAGCGTGGTCAAGTACACCTGAAACATTTTTTTTTAATTTCTTATTCAATAACGATCACAACAAAAAAAGAATCATCCAATTCGGTGCAGTCGTTCGGAAGATGTGCGCGTACATTTATATAGAAGATTTACAAGACCGACCGTTAGACCGTTAATAGGAACAATTACTAGAAAAGAAAAAGAATCATCAAAATCGGTTCATAAACAACTATGTTATTCGGAGACACACATAAGTCAAAGTCAAAGTCAAAATATCTTTCTTTACGTAGGCCTCAAAAAAGCACTTGTGAATCGTCAAGTAAGTACATAGTAGAACAATTTGAATCTACCACCGGTTCGGAATGTCGCATCTACCGAGAAGAAACCGGCAAGAAACTCGGTAGTTACTCTTTTCAATGCCAGATTGAATATAAAAATTAAAAAATATATATATGTCATAGAAGGCACACTATTTTCTGCAATATGCCTCTCCATCGTAAGGGAACCAGTATTAGAGGTTCACAGCCTGAGAGGGTGAGCCAAAAGTGAACCGACTGCTACGTCGTAGACTCTGCTAAGCGTCGCTAGGCAACGCTGGCGTTCCGCTTACTCATCTGTCAATAAAGATGGCGCTGGTATCGCGGTGATTCCGACATTTATCGTTTGAAAAATATATCCATACTTACGTAGTTGATTCCACAAAGAACGAAATTAAACGACTTAGCAGAAAATACAACCCGAGTTGGGTGTCTTAAGAAATTTTTAAAAAGTTATTGTATTTTATTTCTATAGTCAATTAGAATCAGCGTTAGTTCTAGAAATTATAACCCAATCTTCATTCATATCTCTTGTTTTGACTCATAAATCGTCGTGAGTCAACGAATTGCGCCGTGCGAACAAATGCAACCAATAAATGTTACGGCTATAATATTTATAAATGCATTCGCTAAACCTGTTTCTAGTCTTGTTCACAATTTCGTTTCGTCTAGCTTTTTCTTTTCTTTCTATATATAAGATTATATAAAACGTGAAATTAATATATAAATGTAACCATATATCGCATTCACAGAATGAAAGTGACCTCACTTGAAAAGTTCTATTTGTGGGTTTTTTTTAATCTTATTCTCCAGACTGGCACAAATTCCCTAGTTTCAAACTAAGCTTATGCTTGTGCTATAGATACTAGGTGAACGGATAGACATACTTAAATACGTTTATAAACATCCATTATTCGAGTACAGTTCATCATCACACGAAACATTGGCTCCTAGCGGGATTCGAACCCGTGACCCTTGGTTTCGTGTTCATGGTCTCTGACCACTCGACCAATGGGCCTGTTAATTTATTTGAGGTGTTATTTTTAATAAATTAATTTATGTATGGTGTCTATAATTCAATATTTTTAAGTTAGGTCACCCTCATTTTAAGAGAGCTATAATATCATAAATGATTATTAGCAGGTCTTCAAATTTGCCATGTTTCTCTCAGAGCACATTTGTTTAATATTACACACAGATGTAAATATTTTTTGTATGAGGTTAGTTTAATGGAACATCCTTATTATGTATATTGTGAAAATCAAGTGTATTACTTAACATACATAACGTCACGCCCATAATCCCCGAAGGGGTAGGCAGAGTCAAAGGGGCAGCATGCCCTTTCAACCACATTCAGTCAAAAATAAATATCACCTTAAATTGGATTAAAAATGTATAAAATAATATTGATCTCAAAATAAAAAAATTAATACGACACTTTTTTTAGCAAAACTTGCCTTATATTGATCATAAGTGTATTTGAAAATTACATGGCTGGTTTGAAGACTTAGGGAGGTTAAATTCTGCAGAGTATTATGCTGTGTTGTATCTGTAGTCTATAATTTATAATATAACTAGCTTTTGCCCGCGGCTTCGCTCGCGTGGTACGTCGATGAAACATAGCCTATATGTTATTCAGGTGTATAAGCTACATTATTGTTAAGTTTCATTAAAATCCATTCAGTAGTTTTTGCGTGAAAGAGTTACAAACATCCAAACAAACTTTCGCATTTATTATATTAGTAGGATATTAGTTGTACTGCCTCTTTGATCTAGTGGTAGCGGTTCAATTCCCGGGTCTGACCAAAATTTGTGGCTGGGTATTTCAACATTGAAATTACTCAGTAACAGTCCGGAGTCAGGAAGTTAGCGTTTAAATCACCCCCGTGCCTCGGAGCACGTTAAGCCGTCGGTCCTGCGCCTGACCTCTCCGGTCATGTCGGTGCCGTCTCACCGGACTATGAGAGTGAAGGAACAGAGAGTGCACCTGTGTTTGCGCACACATTTGTGTACTGTAATATCTCCTGCGTTGGCAAATCCTCGTTGTGATTGGCCGCCGTGACCGGTATCGGTTAGGAATACATTATTAGTAGGATCTATAGACTTTGAAGGGTAGAGTTAAAACTCTGTGAAACCTGTACCTAAAAAACGATTAAAATTTGACCTGGCGCCCTAACAAAATTAAAAGACTATGGGCAATGTGTGTTAGAAATAAAGACAAGAATTTTCGATTAATACGGTATTTACTTGAAACTGGGTAACAGTATATTAGTTATGTATGTATATAATAAAATGGGGAACGCATGCGCACATTAGGACGACGATTCGTAGAGTGGGCCGTCAAAATTGCGGTGCCCAGCGCAGGGGCCGACACTTTGTAGACTTTGAGATGTTACTATAGATAGATTTAATTTTGAAATGAACCCAATCAAAAGCTTGTTCGACTATAAATAAAACACAGTATAACCGTAGAACAGTGGTTCTAAACCTTTTTGTCTTGAGAGACCGCTTGACAAAATTTCTGACTAGTCATGGATCACCTTATTGATTTATTGTTTTGGAGGCAATAATATAGTTGGATGAAGTAGAGCGGTGGTAGCTCAATGGATACGCGCCTCTTAACCGAGGGGTGCGGGTTCGAATTCGGGCATGTGCCTCTGTCTACCTCTGTCGCGTTGTGTCGACGCGTTGTATATTGTTATTATTTACAGATTTTTATGGATGACTCCACGGACCACTTGGGACTCTTTCAGGGACAAGTTAAGAACCACTGCTCTAGAGGATGAGGAAAGTTGGTCAGCTTTGCCTTAAGAGTGCACGTCCGTAAAAAAATATATCTTTAAACCTTCCTTCACTGTTCTCTGCTGATATACTCATGCCATCTTAGAATACGATCTAGGTATTACGAAATAATAAAAGATAATTATGTGATTGAAAAATAATAATGTTTCTTGTAATTTGTATTGTAAATAGTTGTTTCAAACACTGTTGCCTTTGAGATTATGTTAGTTCTTTACTATGTCCTTCTTTTTTATTTTTGCAATAAAATTCATTGTAAGCGAAGCTTGTTTTATTTTTCTTGTGTAATAAACACTTACAGTAACTTACCATTACATTGGGATTGAGACGGCGATCTTACAAAAACAATTGAATTTCCCGGGCACTTGCATACAAGATCATTCATTCTGTCGGCCAACTGCCTACCTACTTACCGCGATTATTTTAAAACTAGCATTGGCATAAAATTATACTTTGAATTTGACGTTAGTAGGTAGTTAAGCATCCTTGACAGCCATTCTATTGTTTTTCCAATGTCTTAAAAAGCTAGGGCAGTATATAATTCGACTTTTTTATTTATTCTAATTTGAATCCTGATTCAAATTAGAATAATTTTAAATTTTGATTTATTATTATTTTATTTTTATTTGGTATTATTACCTAAATATTATGCAGATATGTCCTAAGCGCTCGCGATTGGAAGACTCGCATATATAAGTTACCTACTCTATGCTCGAAATCATCCAAAAAAAGATATTTTGTTTTTGTTTGTTTCTCATGATGGGACACCTCATTGCAATAATTATACACACAGCCCGAAATACTCATTTTGCATTCCAATTAAATTTAAGTCTCTAAATGTAGTTGCACATTTTAATTCTTCAGTGCTATACGAACACAATCTGCTACATTACTTATCGAAATTAAGGAAATTGCCGCTAGTGTGAGCTAGGCATTAAATAAATGTATAATCTGTTGCGTATTTATCTAGTCATTCGTTCATTACATTGTTGTCAATGTGGTTGACAGACAGCTGTGACAGACAGTTCCAATTGAGCGAAAGATACATTTCAAAAAATTTCCTTTGTGGTGGAAGACGAATGTGTTTGCGTTTTCGTGGCGATTTTTCTTTGAAAATTACCTTAGAATAACGTTGAATTGAGTTAACTCTTTATCGTAGTGCCTTAAACAGTGATTGTAGTGTATGTTCGGTTTTATTCGGTGATTTTCACATCAGCTGGCTGCAGTCAAAGCAGCTTTCTTTTTATGGTAAGTTTTGAAAAATATGTTTTTGTTATATTTTAATACTAAAATACTTTTAGTAAGAGTTATTTACGTCTTATTTTAAACTCTTCTTTTATTAAACTTAAAATTAAAACGATAATAGGAGAAATTTGATACTTCCGTGAATTTTAAAAAGTTGTGCAAATTTTTTTTCGTCAAATGTTTTCAATTTACACATGAAATATTTTATAAACTGCCTACAATATTAATTCAAGTCATCAAAAATTTGTTTTCTTTGTTTCGGAACGAACAATGTAGCACTTTTTAAGTTATAAATAGTTTTAATAAAGTTGCATAGTTTTCTAAATTGGTGTAAGAGCAACATAGTAACTGAACTGATTGGCTAGATAAATTTTAATGAAGTTTTTGCATTGTCTTCACTTTGTATAGCCTACATCTTCTATTTAATAATTCACTAAATTTATTCTTTGTATTTGGTTTGTTATTTATTTTTTACTGAATTTGTACACACTCATATATTTTGTAATTATATCAGATTATAACTAAAGAAAAAAGCTAATTCTAAAAAGATTATGTCACCAATAATAAATCTAGGATTTTTTTATTTCTTGTAGAAATCACACACATCTCTTGATAACTTTAAGACATATATTCCAAAATTAAAATCATATAAAACTTTTTGCAACTTGATTTCTTAGCCCTCTTGACTGTAACCACCTGAAAAAAGCTGAAAAGGACACTGACCAACCAGTTTGGTAATATTGTGCAATAGTTTGAAATAAATTGAAAACAATCTTGGTTTTGGCATTTCACACAAAGTCTTGCTTGAAAACCCATCAAAATTATACATTTGTAATATCAAATTTGTTAGTTTTATACAGTTTTTAAATTAGGATTAAATATTATTTGTTTATTTATTTTATTAAATATATGATTAAATACTTTATTGTTATGTTACATATTTTTTTTATTTGAATAGTATCACAAAAAGTCTGAGCGTAACATGTGTAATGATTCATGTTTAATTATCAACCATTAGATAACAAATTACTTACACATACATTATTTTATTGTTCTAACATAAAATAAGTACAAACATTTATTGTTTTTAAAATATATATACATAACTTCACGCCTATATTCCCCGAAGGGGTTGCCCGAGCCATAAGGAGAGACCTCTTTAACCACATTCAGGCAAAAATAAAACTGGGCTGGGTTAGATGGAAAACTGTAAAACAGTAGTGACAAGTGGCTAGCTTGTCGCCTACACAATCACACACCCAAAATACCATTTGTCGCCTTTACGACATGCTAGGCAAGGAACACAGTCTATACACACAATAAATATGAATCATTAAATATTTATGTTGGTGTAATAAAGTAATAGATAAACTTAATCTTAATTTGCTCCCAGCAGACATGTTCTTATGCAATTATTTAATAATTACAACTAATTTACTGTTTAAATAAGCAATTATTGTGCAAATGTGGGCTATGTTATTGACCTACTTATACTAGTCATATTAATACTTGCAAATAGTGATAAGATTAGGGCTAGTTGTAGAATGGGGGGTGGGGGGGAGGTAAATCATCATATCATCACCTCTGCCACACTGCATGTATCCACAACATTTCATAGCACATCCGGTAGTGACCCTGCCCCATGCGCCAAGAGTTGTGGGTTCAATCCCCACCCAGGACAAACATTTGTGTGATGAATACTTGTGTTTGTTCTGTGTCTGCGTGCTAATATCCAATATTTAAGTATATATTTGTAACTAGTGTGTGCTAAGTTCTTAAGCTTAACCTCGGAGTCAGATCAATGTATGTGATGTTGTCGGATATTTTATTTATTTATTTACATACAGTCAAAATTCGAGTTGGTTTAGATGGTAAATTGTGGAAAGTAGAGACAAGTGGCCAGCTCGTCGCCTAAAGCATAATTGTCGCCTGAAAAAATTGTCGATTGGCTAGTTTCTATGCATCTAGTGATAAAGAGGTGATTTTGTATATCAATTGCTTACCAAAAATAGCCATTTGTTGAAATGAGTATTTTAATACTACCTACAAACCAAGGACTAGTAAAAAAAAAGGACTCCGCGCTGCCATACTATAGCGTGAAGCCACGTTTATGTGTAAGTGAGATTATTATGGATACTAGATATCGGAAATCTATCATTTGGACCGCTTATGTCAATGTGTGATGTAAATTTGCGTGTCAAGTCGGAGCACTTGCGGAGCTTCGACGTAAAGTTAGTTGCGCGGAGTCTTCTTTTATACTAGTCCGTGCTACAAACAGGTGATATTTAAAAGGAAACGCCTTTTACGAAATTGGGGCTAATGTAAAAGACAATTTCGTTATTTAAACAGGTGACAAGCGTATATTCTAAACAAAGAAGTAGGTAATTTATGCGAAAGGTACGCAAAACAATATCACATAAGACAAGGCCATGATTAATTGAAAAAGGGGATTGACAATAAACATGTTGATATTGAGTTCGTTCTGACTGTTTATAAGTGCTTTATGTAGAAATGAATACACCTCGAGCGAGTTTAATTTGAATACACGTTTATTTTATGTAGCTGAGATGATGCGACTTGACTTGTACAAAGTTTTGGAGGGAAAGGAAAGAAAAAACAGTGGCGCCACACTTGGCAGTTTTATAAACTAACATTATAGGCTATGGAATCAAATGTTATTATGTTTACAATCTTCCAACACTTTATAAATAAGTAAATAAAAAAACAGCCTATTTTCCATCTAATCCAGCCCAGTTTTATTTTTCATTTTTGGCTGAATGTGGTTAAGGGGTCCCTTTGACTCTGCCTACCCTTCTGGGGATTATGGGCGTAATGTTATGTATGTATGTATGTTTATAAATAATCTAGCGACCCGCGTCGGCTTCGCACGGTGAGTAAAACAATATAAAAACTATACTTTCAAATCACTCTATCTGTTGGTGAAAACTGCATCAACATTTCTTACGTAGTTTAAAAGATCTAAGCAAATATACTATGTAATGAAGATAAAGATAAAAAAACAATATCTAAAAAAACAATTGTCTAAGGTACGAGAAGGTTTTATTTAAACCTCGACATTTTTGTTTTAAACAGTTTGGTTTGTAACAGTACTTTCGATTCGGGACACGAAAAAAGTGTCGATACTTTGTGGTATCGAGTACATTTCCTTTCAATACCGATACTTATGTGCTCGATCCTTTGTAGTCGATACTTTTACTCAATGAGTATTTTTGACAGGTATCGCATCGAAAGAATCTTAGGCATTAGGTCCTATAATTACTCAAGGGTCAGTATCGTTAATTTTTCTTCGATACTACTCATGAGTGCAGTATCCCTACTTTCTATTCGATACCGTGTCCCTACTTTCGATAAATCTAGGTAGGTACTTAGTTAAAACTATGACGGCCGTGTTTTCATCCGCGCTGTATATTCATATTCGTTCAGTTCTCTCTGCTTACCCCGCTAGGGAAGTGCCGTGAAGTTTAGTTAGTTATTTTCATGACATCTGAAACAAACACTTCAATTTAACTGTATAGACTGCAGACTTGACAGTATGTACGTATATACTTCAGTTTCCCAAACTTTGGGACGCGACCCACTGGTGGGTAGCGAGCGAATATATATTAAGTGGGTCTGCCTGCAGAACGACACACCAACCGACCGAGCTAACCTTTCTTCCTTTATTCAAATTGGTAAAATGTAAAATTCACTAGAGGTGAGTCCCAAGTTTATCTATACTTATAATAAATCTGTAGAGAGGTCAATTCTGTACATGAAATATATTTTCAAAATAACTATCAGGGGGTGATTAGTGATCGATACTGATGCCAAAAATGCAATCAGTAAAATTTTTGTCTGTCTGTCTGTCTGTCTGTCTGTCTGTCTGTATGTTCCTTATAGAAACAAAAACTACTCGACGGATTTTAACGAAACTTGGTACAATTATTCTTCATACTCCTGGGCAGGTTATAGTATACTTTTCATCACGCTTCAATCAATAGGAGCAGAGTAGTGAAGGGAAATGTTGAGAAAACGGGAGAAGTTACTCTATTTTTTAAGCTTCCGCCGCGTGTGCAGCCTTAATGATTAAAGTTACATAGAAATCATGTATGACGGAAATAGTCTTTATAATATTAACCATAAACGCGGGTAACACCGCTGGCACAGCTAGTAAATAAATAAATATCAGATTACATCACATACATTGATTTGACTCCGAGGTAAGTAGCTTAAGCACTTGTGTTACGGATATCAGAAACAACAGTGGTATTACAAATGTACACTTAAATATTCAATATTAACACCCAGACACAGAACAAACACAAGTATTCATCACACGAATGTTTGTCCTGGGTGGGGATCGAACCCACAACTCTTGGCGCATGGGGCAGGGTCACTACCGAATGAGCCGTCGAGTCAGTTTGCAAACTTGTATAAGATGGGTCGTAGCCCTGACAACTTTCAGAACCACTGATAAAGAGTATTGATATATGTATAAATATACTATGCTAATCAATGGAAACTGGTTGTAAGACTTAAAAGTTCGATGACCTCTGGCGGGTGTTATAATGTCGACAAATATCTACTAAACTTAATGGCTTGACATATGTATGTCGCAGTCATCTGGTTGAATCAGCTATTTAATTGAATGACTAGCGCGTTCATTAAATGACGGCATTTAATTAAATGACTAGGCCGAACGTTGATTGAACAAGCGTCACTCAACGTCCAACTAGTTAGCGGATTGTAACATAGCCCCTTGAACAGAGCGGATCAACAGAGCCAGATGACTGCGACATATATATTGCGCCTTCCCTGAAAATCAAATTGCTACCAGAAACGAGATGCTACCAGACAAGTAGGTTAGGTTAGGTTAAAACTGTGATCCCCCCCGCCGGGGTCCTCGGTTTGTCGTACCGGGGGGGCTTAGTAGGCCCTGACATGGTAGGGCTGAAGCGAAGAAGGACCCCGAGGTGAGCCGCAACTGCACGACTTGCTACCGGGCAGTTGCGGCGGTCCGGCTGTAGACCCACTGCGGCCGGACCAGGGTTGCCGAGGAAGAGGAGGAGCTGAGTGTTGTCGTTGCTCGCCTCCCTATCCTCGGCAACCCGACAGGGGCGCGCTGGGTCGCAGAGGGATTGAGCGTCTCGATGCTCTCCCTCTGCGACGACAGGGCTAGACCCTCAATCTGGGTCGCCGGGCGGAAGGCGGCCCCTTTGACGAGGCGCTCTCCGCGTGCCCCTCTGGCTTAGCAGAGGGCACAGCGCGAGAGTGGGCCCACGACGCCGGTCACGGGGATGATCGGCGTCTGAATCCTGGGCGGAGTGGTTGAGACATGCTGGGTGGCCTGGCATGTCTCGACGCGCGCGCGTGCTCGGTGCTGTGCATCCGACGACTGTTGTCGTGGGCTGCACAGCATCGACCACCGCCGCGCGAGGTGGGCCGCGTAGCGCGGCACGCGCATCACCGGAGGAGCAGTCGTATAGTCCCGACAGTGGGGATACAGGCTCCTCCGGGACTGCGCCGCTGGAGGCCACGTTGGGGTTTTAGTCGGTTCGAGTCCGACACACCGCCCTCTGCTTCCCCAAGTAGAGGGTGACGGCTCGTGGGAGTTTCCCCAACTAAAAAAAAAAAAAAAAAAAAAGGTTAGAACTGTGATCCTAACAACACGCTTTCATTAAATGAATTCAATTTAATTAAATGTCGACATTCAATGAACGCGCTAGTCATTCAATCAAATAGCAGATTCATCCAGACGATTGCGATATGACGTTCAGTCAAGAAGTTGAACGTTATATTAAACAATTTGACGAGTTGTCCTTTAGTCATTCAATTAAACGTCGCCATTCAATGAACGCGCTAGTGATCCAATCAAATAGCTGATTAAACCAGATGACTGCGACATGTACATACATATCATCAAGCCTGTAATCCTTAGGTAGGCAGAGTCAAAGGGCAGCTAGTCCCTTAACCACATACTGCCAAACAAAAACTTGGCTAGGTTTAATAAAAAAAAACTGTGAAAATGTTTTGACAAGTGGCTAGCTCGTCGCCTTCATAATCACATACCCAAAACCTTTTTTTTTTTGTTTACGAGGAGGTGAAAATCCGTCATGGATCGCCCATGCTGCAACTGTTGCAAGGGCAGAGATGCCGACCCTTCCATATGCTGAGGGGGTCGTGGGTAGGATGTCGCATCTTCCACAACCCCATCAAGATACCATTAGTCGCTTTTTATGACATGCTAGGCAAGGTACACAATTGGCACATTATTTTTTAAGTTCCAGACCAACTTAGAAATACTTTTTTGATAATAATTAAGGTCAAACTTCGACATTCACTGTTCGTCTAGTTAGTATTAACCTTTCTATTCAGTCAATAGAAAAAGCAATCTATATTTCATTATAAATACAATGCTTGCATTCCAATAATTGTCGTCCATTAGTCATCTTAAGCAGTTTAATTACTCGTTATTGGCTGTAATTGAACGGGTCTCCCTACTGCCCAATCACGTTTAAGTATTTGTTTCGCAAACAAATCAACTGTGGAATGATTGTCTCTTGGGATATTGCTTTAAATATGTTATCACATCACCATCATCTTCAACATTCCGTGCTTACTCGGAGTCCGCTTAGACCATGGTCCAGGATTTAGCGAGTCTGGTAATCACGTTGAAGTGACTGCCGATCTGACCCTTAGATAGGGAAACCAGACAATTTGGATCATGGTTACACATCCAGAGATGTTTTATGTTTCACTAGCTGTGCCAGCGGTGTCACCCGCGTTTATGGTTAATATTACAAAGACTATTTCCGTCATACATGATTTCTATGTAACTTTAACCATTAAGGCTGCACACGCGACATAAGCTTATAAAAAATGGAGTAACTTCTCCCGTTTTCCCAACATTTCCCTTCACTACTCTGCTCCTATTGATTGTAGCGTGATGAAAAGTATACTATAACCTGCCCAGGAGTATGAAGAATAATTGTACCAAGTTTCGTTAAAATCCGTCGAGTAGTTTTTGTTTCTATAAGGAACATACAGATAGACAGACAAAAATTTTACTGATTGCATTTTTGGCATCAGTATCGATCACTAATCACCCCCTGATAGTTATTTTGAAAATATATTTCATGTACAGAATTGACTTCTCTACAGATTTATTATAAGTATAGAAGATGACAATGTTTTCCCTCACCGTCGAGCTAGTGGTATAAATACATATGGTTGGTTAAATGTTGGGTTTGCGAGATTACTTAGGAAGGCGACGACATATCCACTTGTGGCTTCTTCTTGTTTTTGGCTGAATGCGGTTGAAAAAGTTTAATACTTCTTGGACTCCCCCTACCTTCGGGAATTAAAAAAATTGCTTAAAAATGCAAAAAAAAAAAACAACAATGACGAATTATAAAATATTTTTTTAATTCAGTGATTCGTCCCATTGGCACGAAAGTGTTGTGGGACGAAACACTGAACGACCCAATAGGAATGTTGACACCGTTTATATTTAATTTTGTAATATCAATTCAGTAAAAGAAAGTATCCTAGTATTGACTGGCTCGATGGCGCATTCGGTAGTGACCCTGCCCCATGCGCCAAGAGTTGTGGGTTCGATTCCCACCAGTGGCGGATTTACCTTAAGGCCCAGTAGGCCCGGGCCTAGGGCGGCCAGATGTTAGAGGCGGCCAATCGTGATAAAAATTAAGTGATGACGGTTTAGTACTGAGAATTATGGCCTGGGGCCTAGAGCGGCCAAGACTGTAAAACCGCCACTGATTCCCACCCAGGACAAACATTCGTATGATGAATACTTGTGTTTGTTCTGTCTCTGGGTGTTAATATCCAATATTTAAGTATATATTTGTGATACCATTGTTGATTCTGATATCCGTAACACAAGTGCTTAAGCTACTTACCTCGAAGTCAGATCAATGTATGTGATGTAACTAGTCGGATATATGTTATAAAACCTTATCGATTTTAAATCATATTAACTATACGATTTTTAATTTTACAAAAAATGCTTATAATTTAGTTGACTATACATATTAATGACGTCATATACCGACAAGCACGTACAAAATCTACGAAGTGATTGCGTTTTGACAGCTTTTAAAAAGTATCTCAATTGACATGACAGTCAACGTCCCTATTGCGGGCGTGATGTTACGCATATAAGTATGTTTTCTTATCACTGCCTGTTACAAAACCGTACGTACATAGATTAAAAAAAGTTGTAACCCAGTCCGAACCCAGACCCCGTGCAAATAAGACGCATACCATTAAGCTACCACCGCTCAGTCTACTTTATCTCGGAAATATCGGTAGGAAGTCGAAAGCAAAAGTAACCGCGCGAGGTCGGGGCCGGCCACGCGTGCGCAGTGTGCGCACGATAAGTGTTGTTGCTATGTCTGTCTGTCTGTAGATGTGTGGTGCATGTGGGTCGCGTGCGAGCGGTGCTGGTTCGAATCGGGCGCGTAGCACTAGATTTTGAAAGAAGAAAGAAAGAAAAATTACATAAGTACATACATAACATCACGCCCATAATCTCCAAAGAGGTAGGCAGAGTCAAAGGGGCAACTGGCCCCTTTAACCACATTCAGCCAAAAATAAAACTGGGCTGGGTTAGATGGAAAATTGTGAAAAAGTAGTGACAAGTGGCTAGCTCGTCGCCTACACAATCACACATATAAATATTAAAGAGCGGCTCCCATATAACAAACGTAATTTCTCTTCCTTTTTTTGCGCGATATTAATAACGGCTACAGTTAGACGCTTGAAATTTACACAGAATATTTAATTGTATATATTCACTTTAGAAAATAAATAATGAAATTAAAATAAAATAAATATTTAAGCGCTCCCATAGAACAAACATGACTTAAGTGCCGTTTTTTGCTCGATATTAATAACGGCAACAGGTATACAGAATATTTAGTTGTTTGTTTAGGTACGGAACCGTTCGTGCGCGAGTCCGACTCGCACTTGGCCGGTTTTTCTCAATCGTGTGTCGTATATCGGTAATAAACCGCTCTGCGCAAATTGTGAAATCTATGCGCGTTTTTCCTATACGTAAATACGAGCGTCATTAACGGAAAATAGACTAAAAAAATTGCGTGAGCCGATGGTTTGGTTATTTTTAGACAAAAACACCTTCTGTATCAAACGAGGTTTTCCTTCTATTGCGTAACATACAGCTGTATAAACACGTGTTCAGTTGGCAAGAATGGATCGCGTTTTTTGTTTGTAATCGTCAGTTAAGTATAAAAAAAAACATTTAATATTTTGGGTATCTCATCATCATTCTCTTGCCCTTCTCCCAGTTTATCTGGGGTCGGCTCAGCATATCTTCCTTTTCCACACGTCCCGGTCAGCCGTCATCAAGCTATCCACTCCCATTTCACTCATATCATCTTTCACACAATCCATCCATCTCTTATTTGGCCTTCCTCTTCCTCTCCATCCGCTAACATTCATACTCATCACTCTCTTTGTCACATGTCCTTCCTCTCTTCTCATCACATGCCCATACCAAGATAAACGGTTTCCTCTCATCTTATCTACCACTGGTATCTCAATTATTCTTAAATCTATGAGCGGTGGTAGCTCAATGGTAAGGACACGCGCTTCATAAGGGATGTGAATTCAAACCAGGTCACGTATCTCTGGATGTTTCAAATCTATGTACGTATTTATACCACTAGCTCGGCTGTGAGGGAATACATCGTCATGCAACCTGCATATACAAACAACTTTGGGTTTGTAATCATGATTCAAAAATTGTCTGGTTCCCCTATCTTAGGGTTACGAAGGTCAGATCGGCAGTCGTTTCAATGTAATTACCAGATTTGCTAAATCCTGGATCATGGTCTAAGCGGACCCCGTCTAAGCACGGGACATAACGCTAGGAAGATGATTATGTGGTTTCTTGCTGGACTGGACAATAATTATGTTGTCAATAGTCGATGTAATTAAAGCGTCTGCGGGATACACCAAAATCAATGCGTTCTGAAGAAGAATTATTACGATTCATTTGTTAAAACTTATTTCCGAATCTCCGTAAGTACTACATTGTGGAATGCAATTTCACATATTTACTTTAGTATTAAATAAATGAATGTAATGTATCCTGAAATCTTCCTTAATATAAAAATGAATCGCTGAATGTGTTGCTAAGCGCAAATCTCGGGAATAGCTGAACCGATGTCGCTAATTCTTTCTTAGTTGTGATTGTTATTATCAGGTGAAGGTTCTTATGAAAGAATAAATAAAAAAGTTGCACAGAAAAAAAATGGGTATTCAAAATCTGAGAACGGGGCGTTACGAAGTGCGCCGGGTCAGCTAGCTTATAATAAAAGTGTAGAAATTCTACTAACAGTCCAATTTCTATCGTATATAAAATGTAAGGATCGTGCCATATGGTGTTCGGTTCTCTCTGCCTACCCCGCTAGGGAAGTGGCGTGAAGTTTAGTTAGTTAGTTTATAAAATGCTATATGTGTGTACGCTTATGGATCGATTTCAGCAGACACTCAGGAATGTTATGTGTTAATGAGCAGTTTGATAGGCGACCGGCCATGCAGTGGTATAGGCACAGTACCTATGTGCACATTTGATTGGTGGAAGTGGCTCTCAAACTGTTGTGACAAACGCCCCTCTATTTTTACCCTCGACGGAAAAACGACGTGGTGTTATAAGTCTGACGTGTCTGTGTCTGTCTGTAGCATCGAAGCTTCCGAACGGGTGGACAGATTTTTATTTTGTTATTACATGCCATCAGGCCTTCAGTCCAGGACAGGGTATGCAGAATCCAAAGAGCAGCATGCTGCTCTAACCATTATCAATTGAGCTGGTTTTGATGGAAAATTGTACAAAATGTAGTGATTTGTCCTATGTTGGTCTAGGACTTGGCCCTTGTTGATCTGGGACAAAAAAAAAAGAATGTGCCAACTGTGGTTGTCTAGCATGTCGTAAAAGGCGACTAATGGTTTCGAGCTTTTAGGTATGTGACTGAGTAGGCGACGAGCTAGCCACTTGTCTCTATTTTTTCACAGCTTTCCATCCAACCCAGCCCACTGTCCCATGTTGCTCTGGGACTTAAAAAGAATATGCCAACTGTGGTTCTTGCCTAGCATGTCGTAAAAGGCGACTAATGGTTTACGAGCTTTTAGGTATGTGACTGAGTAGGCGACGAGCTAGCCACTTGTCTCTATTTTTTCACAGCTTTCCATCCAACCCAGCCCACTGTCCCATGTTGCTCTGGGACTTAAAAAGAATATGCCAACTGTGGTTCTTGCCTAGCATGTCGTAAAAGGCGAGTAATGGTATATCGGGTTTTGGGTGTGTGATTGTGTAGGCGACAGGTTACTCTCAGGCCTCTTGTCACTACTTTTGCACAATTTTCAATCTAACCCAGCCCGGCTTTATTTTTGGCTAAATGTGGTTGAAGGGGCATGCTGCTCATTTGACTCTGACTTCCTTAAGGGCCATTAAGGGCGTGACATTATGTATGTAGTGATATGTGGCTAGTCAAACCAATGCCTAATAGTCAATTTGCAACAAGCCAGACAAGATTACAACCGGCGACCCTTGCTGGCCAGGGTCACTGATAACTCACCCGCCGGGCCTGTCGATGTACCACGCGAGCGAAGCCGCGGGCCGAAGCTAATGTGTGTATTGAACCTTTAAACCAATTACACAACACTGGATCGCAAGACATAACACAGGTTTTGTGGAAACATAACGGTCAGTTCTCACAACAAGTGCGCTTGTGGCGGTTGGAGGTGGCAACACGGCTCTGGTTACTTAAAACTTGGCTTCACCAAACGTGGTTGCATTGCGTGGTCACATATTTATATATATATCCAGCTTGCTATTGCCTGCTACTTATATATACGAGGATTATTATTAAAAAAAAACCATCTATGCTTCCCTAGCATGTCGTAAATGGCGACTAATGGTATATGGTGGTTTTGGGTGATTGAGCTAGCCACTTGTCACTACTTTTTCACATTTTCCATCTAACCCAGCCCATTGTCCCATATTGGTCTGGGACTTAAAAATAATGTGCCAACTGTGTTCCTTGTCTAGCATGTCGTAAAAGGCGACTAATGGTATATGGGGTTGTGGGTATGTGATTGTGTAGGCGACGAGCTAACCACTTGTCACTACTTTTTCACAATTTTCCATCTAACCCAGCCCATTGTCCCTTGCCTAGCGTGTCGCAGAAGGCGACTTATGGTGTATCGGGTGTTAGGTTTGTGACTCCGGTGACGAGCTAGCCACTTGTCACTACGGGGGTGATTAAACCGACAACTTCTTGACTCCGGACTGTTACTAAGTAATTTCAATATTGAAATACCCAGCTACAAATGTTGGGTCGACCCAGAATTTGAACCCGGGACCTCTGAGTCCTTAGGCAGCGCATGCTGCCACTAGACCAACGAGGCAGTCTGGTCTATATGTACGCATGAGTAAATAATCTTCCAGACAGAATCGGTACATACTAGTGAGCGGTGGTAGCTCAATGGTAAGGACACGCGCCTCTTAACCGAGGAGTGCAGGTTCAAACCCGGGCATGCACCTCTAGATTTTTCAAATCGATGTACATATTTATACCACTAGCTCGACGGTGAGGGAAAACATCGTGATGAAACCTGCAAATTCAAACAACTTTGAATTTGTTACCATGATCCAAAAATTGTCTGGTTCCCCTATCTTAGGGTTACGAAGGTCAGTTAGGCAGTCGCTTCAATGTTATTACCAGACTCGCTAAATCCTGGATCATGGTCTAAGCGGACCCCGTCTAAGCACGGGACATAACGCTAGGAAGAAGAAGACTGAATCGGTACATACTATGACGCATGCGTGATTGTGAAATTCAAGTGCAATATCAGCTCAAATATAACTATTGTCATAGTCATATATTGTTTAGCGTGGGCGGATATTTTCAGTAGGTTTCGAGGTTAAATATGCGAAGTCATATAGATAAATTTAATATAAATATAATAAATAATATCAGACTACATCACATACATTGATCTGACTCCGAGGTAAGTAGCTTAAGCACTTGTGTTACGGATATCAGAATCAACAGTGGTATTACAAATGTATACTTAAATATTGGACAACACCCAGACACAGAACAAACACAAGTATTCATCACACGAATGTTTGTCTTGGGTGGGGATCGAACCCACAACTCTTGGCGCATGGGGCAGGGTCACTACCGAATGCGCCATCGAGCCAGTCAATTAAGCTAAGATGTAATTTGTTTCGGTTGCACTTGAAAATAATTAAGTCATTGTCAGGTATTCAGGATGCAGAGGACAACGGAAAATCAGGCCACAAGCCCCGAAGGTGTCATCAGAGTTCAAGGATCAATAAATTTTATGTATATTTAGTTAGCCAAAAATTTTGTTCAAAATTGTGAAAAAGTAGTGATAAGTGGCTAGCTCGTCGCCTACACAATCACATACACAAAGCCCGATATACAATTAGTCGCGTTTACGACATGCTAGGCAGAGAACACAGTTGGCACATTATTTTTAAGTTTAGACCAACATGGGACAATGGGCTGGGTTAGATGGAAAATTGTGAAAATGTAGTGACAAGTGGCTAGCTCATCTCCTACACAATCACATACCCAAAACCCGATGTACCATTAGTCGCCTTTTACGACATGCTAGGCAAGAACCACAGTTGGCACATTCTTTTCAAGTGCCAGACTTGTTTGTTTGTCTAACATATTTATTTTGAGATACTGACTTCTCGCAAAAGATTCTTGCTTAGTTAACAATGTCTACAGAGGATATCTTGTATCATAATCATCTTCCTAGCGTTATGTCCCGTGCTTAGACGGGGTCCTCTTAGACCATGATCCAGGATTTAGCGAGTCTGGTAATTACATTGAAGCGACTGCCGACCTGACCTTCGTAACCCTATGATAGGGGAACCAGACAATTTTTGGATCATGGTTACAAATCCAAAGTTGTTTGAATTTGCAGGTTTCATCACGATGTTTTCCCTCACCGTTGAGCTAGTGGTAATACGTACATAGATTTGAAATAGCTAGAGGTACGTGCCCGGGTTTGAACCCACACTCCTCGGTTAAGAGGCGCGTGTCCTTATCATTGAGCTACCACCGCTCCTAAGATATCTTGTATCTGTCTTCAAATAAATCTGCCTTTGTCCTGAAAATAGTTTCTTGTCAATATTTGCGTTGCACTCGTATTTATCTCAGTTCAAATAACTACCGACTACAGAACATTTGATCTTGTTGCTCAAATAAATTAATTGTTGGATATTTTGACTAGTTATTGCCCGCGAATTCTTCTGCGAATTTGACTTACGGCATTTTTCACTTTAAAACTATATACGCTGTTTAACATTTGCAACAATAGTGATGATTATACTGTGATTTATATGTTAAGATTAAGAAGGATTATATACTTGAAAAAATGAGTTATAGAACAAATAATAAAACAATTGTTTTTATGCAATTGGCTTTTAATTTACATCCCTGACTGTACCTGTTCTCCAAACTCGACATAAAGGTAATAGCCAAAGTCAAAGTCAAAGTCAAAATACTCTTTATTTATATAGGTTTGAAACAAACACTTATAAATCGTCAATTCAACAGGAAAATCAACTAATAATATGAATTTACCACCGGTTCGGAATGTTGCTTCAACCGATAAGAAACCGGCAAGAAACTCGGTAGTTACTCTTTTCAACAACATATTTTACAGGGGTGTATAGATCCTATTTGCATTTCAACCATGTCGTGAAGTTGGCTTGTCAGACACCAAAATATAAAATAACGATGTTTACAAAATTTAAGCGTAAATTAACCAAACCAGAGCTGACCAGTCCCCAAAGGTGGCACATGTTCCCAAGCATAAAAGAAAGTGTAAAATATCAATACTTTGGAGAACAATAGACTTCCAGACTCGACGTAAAGGGAATAAATCTTCTAAAAGTAACTTAGTCTATGTCACTTCTTTATCTCTAGTGAATCTGCTAGTGAATGTTCCATCAAAATTGGTGCAGCCGCTCCGGGTAGAAGCAGGAATAAACGGACAGACAGAAAAACAAATAATCTTTAAAAATTGTTTTTATTTTATAAGTACTGTGTATAGATTCATATCGTCGTCCTCCAAGCGTTATGTCCCGTGCTTAGACGGGGTCCGCTTAGACCATGATCTAGGATTTAGCGAGTCTGGTAGCTGACCTTCGTAACCCTAAGATAGGGGAACCAGACAATTTTTGGATCATGGTTACAAATCCAAAGGTGTTGGAATGTGTAGGTTCATTACAATGTTTTCCCTTACCGCCAGCTAGGAGAGGTATAAATACGTACATAGATTTGAAAAATCCATAGGTACGTGCTCAGGTTTGAACCTGCACTCCTCGGTTAAGAGGCGGGTGTCCGTAGAATTGAGCTACCACCCCTCTTTGTGTATACATTTATATGCATTCAATAATGCCAATGAATGCTTCTAATATTAATAATAAAAATAATAAATTATCCAGACTGACATACCAATTCCCTAGTTCCAAACTAAGCTTAAGCTTGTGCTATGGATACTAGGCGAACGGATAGACATACATAAATACGTTTATAAACATCCATGACTCGAGTACAAATGTCCATGTTCATCACACGAAACATTTGCCTCTAGCGGGATTCGAACCCGCGACCCTTGGTATTGTGGCCAGGGTCCAACCACTCGACCAACGGGCCAGTCAAATTAATTAATAACATGTCGCAACTCAGAGCCATTGAGCTGGGTAAGGTGAAAAATTGTGAAGAAGTACTGACAAGTGGCTATCTCGTCGCCTACGCAATCACACACACAAAACTCGATATAGCATATGCTTTTTACGATATGCTAGGCTAGAAACAAAACGTAAAAATAATGTGCCAAAAATTCACATGCCTTGATGCCAGCTGAGCTGGAGACATAAGACGAAATATGAACCTATTCTTACTGTTCATGATAATATAAAACCTTTTTGCTAGATACTGGCCAAAAAATATAACATATTTTTTTTTTTATGAAATAGAAATGTATTTTTGGCAGATGGGTAAAAAACGCGGCAAGACAAAAAAAAACATTGTAATGGTATCGAATCAAATAAATGTTTGTAAAAATTAAAAGTACGTAATATTATCCTGCACAATTTTCGGCGGGTAAAACATTTAACACTTACAACATCTGTAATTGCCTTGTCTCTGTGAATAAATATCTTTATCTTTATCTTACATACATAGTTACAAACATAACATCACGCCCGTAATCCCCGAAGGGGTAAAAAGAATCAATGGGGCAGCAGGCCTCTTTAACCACATTCAGCCAAAAACGAAATTGGGCTGAGTTAGATGGAAAATTGTGGAAAAGTAGTGACAAGTGGCTAGCTTGTCCCCTCCACAATCACATACCCAAAACCCCTTTTACGACATGCTAGGCAAGAGACGCAGTTGGCACATTTTTTTTTCGTCCCCGACCAACATGGGACTTTATCTTACCGTACATTATTGGAGTTCCGTACCGAAAGTGTAAAACTGTCTGTCCTTCCGTCACCAGGCTGTATCTCATGAACCGTGATAGTTAGACAGTTGAAGTTCTCACAGATGATGTATTTCTGTTTCCGCTTTATCAACACATACTAAGAAATAGAAAACATGAACCGTTTTTTTAAAGTCTCATCTATACTTAAAATAAATCTGTAGTATTATTATACAATACTTATAATAAATCTGTAGAGAGGTCAATTCTGTACATGAAATATATTTTCAAAATAACTATCAGGGGGTGATTAGTGATCGATACTGATGCCGAAAATGCAATCAGTAAATTTTTTGTCTGTCTGTATGTTCCTTATAGAAACAAAAACTACTCGACGGATTTTAACGAAACTTGGTACAATTATTCTTCATACTCCTGGGCAGGTTATAGTATACTTTTCATCACGCTACAATCAATAGGAGCAGAGTGGTGAAGGGAAACGTTGGGAAAACGGGAGAAGTTACTCCATTTTTTAAGCTTCCGTCGCGTGTGCAGCCTTAATAGTTAAACTTACATAGAAATCATGTATGACGAAAATAGTCTTTATAATATTAACCATAAACGCGGGTGAGACACCGCTGGCACAGCTAGTCGTACATAAATTTCTTTATAGAAAAAAATCGTCCCGTATTTTAGATTTCAACAGAGGCCGCGAGATTTTTGTAATCTGCGAATATCGATTCATAGATAGGTTTTATCAGTACTTAGTAGTTACTCAACAGCTGATTACTCAGTTTCCGTAGCCAATTTTTGGAAAATGATAGCGATGTGAATCATCGTATCGTACTATTTTATCTGCCGACTACAAAAAGGGAGGAGGTTCTCAATTCGACCGTATATAGTCATTGAGCTATTATTACTACGTATAGAGAAGCTATATCAAACAAAAATATTATCACGATGCATGAACTGAGCGTGTTTCAGCATTTGCAGCGCTAAAACTAACAATTGTCGTCTAATTAAGCTTTTAAAACACGCAGCGCTAGATCGCTCATAGAGTACATTTTTCTCGCGACCAAAACGTCGTAAACGCCGTAAATTTCATGGCGCTTACGCGTGAACGTAGGCGAGTGACTAAACGAGTTGTTGCCGATCGGCAACAACGCACGGCGCAAAAAACTTGTTCGCTGCGTTGGTTCCATACGCTAGTAATAATAGTTCAATGTATATAGTATATATTTTTTTGTAGGTACTACACAACTACTCATCACGCTCGCAATTACCCAAAGAGGTAGGCAGAGTCAAAGGGGCAGCCTGCCTTCTCTAAAAAAGAAAACTGGGCTGGGTTAGATGGAAAATTGTGAAAAAGTAGTGACAAGTGGCTATTTGTCGCCTACACAATCACACACCCAGTGGCGGATTTACAGTCTTGGCCGCTTGGCCCCAGGCCATAATTCTCAGTACTAAAGCGTCATCACTTAGACCCGAATTCACCAACTACAACTTAACCATTGATTACGTAACCGTCCTGTTAGTATTAAACAGTCGTTTAAACAAACTGCGTTTTTTTAGAGTTCACCATTTTTTTCTAACCAACGGTTAAGTAACCAAACGTTTTTGAATGAGTGAGTCGAAAACGACCGAATGATCGAATGGTTTTGCATTATTGTGTGAATGTTGAATGTCAACGTCAATCAATTTTCATTGTCAATGTCAAACTGTAAACCACCAAACTTGTTGAATCGATCGTGTTAGTTTTTTCATACTTATTAAATCAGTGATTATGGCAGAAAAACGAAGACGTTATGTAAATTTCACCAGTGACGAGAAATCTGTTTCCAACTTCCTTTTAATTAAATCAAGTAATTCCAAAGCACTACGTTTATATGAACGAAATCTGGTACCAAATGCTTTCTCGTCGTATTACTCAAAATAATTGCGCCGTGTTTGGAATATACGTAGAGTGCGCAAAATTCTTTCTATATTTTCAAAATCATCTAACACGTTATCCTCTTCAAATATATAATTCAAAGCGTCTTGCATTTTTATTTTGTAATCAGAAGTGATGCACAATGCAAAATGTCACGTCAGGAAGCGTAAACCAATGGTTAAACTGAGTTGGCTACTTCGTTTAAGTTAATCACTCGATTACAGTACTTAATCAATGGTTAGTGCGTCGTGAACATCAAAATATTGTTAAACAGTCGTTTATGGTTTAAACAGCTGATTAAAATTTAACCATCTGTTGGTGAACTCGGCCCTAAAATTTTATCACGATTGGCCGCCTCTAATATCTGGCCGCCCTAGGCCCGGGCCTACTGGGCTTTAAGGTAAATCCGCCGCTGCACACACCCAAAACCCGATATACCATTAGTCGCCTTTCACGACATGCTAGGCAAGAACCACAGTTGACAAATTATTTTAAGTCTCAAACTAACATGGGACAAGCTATATTTTTTTTACTCCTTTTTTTGTACGCTGTAACTTTTATTGTGTTAAATAAATGTTTTTTCTTTCTTAAAAAAATCCATAGTTATGGGGAAAACCCCGTACTGATACCAAATAACATTTGTATAGTAAAATTTGAGGTAGAACATATAATCATCATCCTAGCGTTATGTCCCGTGCTTAGACGGGGTCCGCTTAGACCATGATCCAGGATTTAGCGAGTCTGGTAATTACATTGAAGCGACTGCCGATCTGACCTTCGTAACCCTAAGATAGGGGGACTAGACATTTTTGGATCATAGTTACAAATCCAAAGTTGTTTGAATTTGCAGGTTTCATCACGATGTTTTCCCTCACCGTCGAGCTAGTGGTATGAATACGTACATAGACTTGAAAAATCCAGAGGTACATGCCCGGGTTTGAACCCGCACTCCTCGGTAAAGAAGCGCGTGTCCTTACCATTGAGCTACCACCGCTCTCTAGGTAGAACATATAATATTCTTTACTTATTGCGATTAAACCGGCCAGTTTCTAGGTCAGAGGTTGTCTAGACATAGAATCGATTGGACCGTTGGTCGAGTGGTCAGAGACCCTGGTCACGAAGCCAAGGGTCGCGGGTTCGAATCCCGCTAAGAGCAAATGTTTCGTGAGATGAACATGGACATTTGTACTCGAGTCATGGATGTTTATAAAAGTATTTAAGAATGTCTATCCGTTCGCCTAGTATAGTACAAAGGGGTTCCCCTGTTGTAATTATAGGGGTAGTTCAAATATTACGTAAGCATCATGTTTATAATTCCGTCGTCATGGTTAATAGGCCTATGTTAATTCGACTGGCTCGATGGGACATTTGGTAGTAACCCCGCCCTATGCGCCAAGAGTTTTAAGTTCGATCCCCACCCAGGACAAACATTCGTGTGATGAATACTTGTGTTTGTTCTGTGTCTGGGTGATAATCAATACTATTATCTTCTAGTCTAATCTTCTCTTCTAATATATAAAATTTCCATGTCACAATGTTAGTTACGAACTCCGAAACGGCTTTACCGATTACCAAATTTTATATGCGTATTCAGTAGGTCTGATTATCGGCTACTATCTATTTTCCATACCCCTAAGTGAATGGTCCACCCCAAAATAAATGGTTATTGAAAATCCGAGAACGGGGCGTCACGAAGCGCGCCGGGTCAGCTAGTATGTATATAAGAAATATTGTTTGTTTGCATTACCATTGAGCGGTGGTAGCTCAATGGTAAGGACACGCGCCTCTTAACCGAGGAGTGCGGGTTCAAACACGGGCACGTACCTCTGGATTTTTAAAATCTATGTACGTATTTATACCACTAGCTCGACGGTGAGGAAAAACATCGTGATGAAACCGGAAAATTCAAACAACTTTGTATTTGTAACCATAATCCAAAAATTGTCTGGTTCCCCTATGTAAGAGTTACGAAGGTCAGATCGGCAGTCGCTTCAATGTAATTACCAGACTCGCTAAATCCTGGATCATGGTCTAAGCGGACCCCGTCTAAGCACGGGACATAACGCTAGGAAGATGATGATGTTTGTTTGCATTGAATAGGTCTACTACTGGACCGATTGAAAAAATCTTTCAGTTACTTTAATCCCACAGGAACGGAAACTTCAAAGAAACCGCGGGGCGCTGCTATATCCAATATTTAAGTATATATTTGTAATACCACTGTTGTTTCTGATCCGTAACACAAGTGCTTAAGCTACTTACCTCGGAGTCAGATCAATGTATGTGATGTAGTCGGATATTTATTTATATTTTTAATTCAGAAAACAATAACATGTTTATGCAAACATCGCTAGTGTCAAACATATTTTCCCGTGAACAAAATTGAGATGGGTGTCCGCGATTGAAATGTCTCTACTCCTCCTTTCTTTCGTTTTAACTTTACACTAAAACAATTAGGAGTGTAGATTTCCAAGAAAAAATGCAAAAATGTCTTCTGATTCTACACGGTAAAGAAACCTGTATTATTGGCGAACCATGGTGAATGTAAATTAGATCTTATTGACGATAATTTTAAGGTATTTTTTTGCCAAGATTAAAGAAAAAGGAAAATTTAATATCTTCTAGCCAGATATTAAATAAAATGATAAGGCGAGCTGTGGTCAATGGATATTAGACCTTATTCGCATTCATTTTAAGGTATTTTTTCCTTCAGAATTTTAATGTCTTCCAGCCAGACATTAAATGCCCCTACTATAAGGTGAAGTGTGGTCAAGGCAAATTGAACCTTATTAGGAAATTTTTTAAGGTAAGTTTTAGCTTAATCGCCTCATTACCCCATGACTAATGAAGAGCTAGGACAATATTCATGGTTGATGGACATGGTTCTTATTTGGGGTCAGTGACATTCTCAATTGCATTGGAATTTAAAACTTATGCCAACGAGATAAGGTCGGGATTTGATTACGAGAAAACAGGCTAATGTGTGTCGGACACGCGAATTTGGCATTTAATACTACGTAATAAGGTTTGATTGGTTTCGTAGAAAAATGTCAGGCGCGTGTCTAAAACGCATTAATATTAAAACTGTAGTTCGTCACAATTGTTTAAAAATAGGGACAGATTTGTTCCGATTTCTGTACCGTGTCGGAACCATGGTATAGGTCCAATGTTGGTCTGGGACTCAGAAAGAATGTGCCAACTGTGTTTCTTGCCTAGCATGTCGTAAAAGGCGACTAATGGTATATCGGGTTTTGGGTGTGTGATTGTATAGGCGACGAGCTAGCCATTTGTCACTATTTTTACACAATTTTTTTATCTTATCCAAATTCATCATTATTTTTGGTCTCAGTAGTTTATGGTGTTTTAAAGGGGCGTCCGTTATGTGTTGTTTTATTTTTTTAAATTTCAAACTTGGAATTTTTTCATGGCCTTTTCTATTTTTCTTGACTCTTTCTTGACTGGCTCGATGGCGCATTCGGTAGAGACCATGCGCCAAGAGTTGTGGGTTCGTTTCCCACCCAAGACAAACATTCGTGTGATGAATACTTGTGTTTGTTCTGTATCTGGGTGTTAATATCCAATACTTAAGTATATATTTGTAATACCACTGTTGTTTCTGATATTCGTAACACAAGTGCTTAAGCCAGTGGCGGATTTACAGTGTTGGCCGCTCTAGGCCCCAGGCCATAATTCTCAGTACAAAAGCGTCATCACTTAATTTTTATCACGATTGGCTGCCTCTAACATCTGGCCGCCCTAGGCCCGGGCCTACTGGGCATTAGGGTAAATCCGCCACTGGCTTAAGCTACTTACCTCGGAGTCAGATCAATGTATGTGATATTGTTGGATATTTATTTATTAGACTGTTTTCGGTCTCCGAATTTCTCCTATATTACCCCATACTCAAGATTCACTCGAAACACATTCGGTCGCTACTATGGTACTAATAAATGTGGCCTGGCCTTTTTAACGCCATATCAATTCGGCGTCTTCAATCGTGTCCTTGGGATCGGCCACGCCATATTAAGCGCCACAAAGGTCAGTCCTCTGTCGATTCAGGGAATTGATGGGTTGGGTCGTTTCTACCGAAAAACGATAAAAATATCGTGTCTGGCTACAGATGGTTCCTAGACACACAATTACTAACACTAATAACCACTTACGTAGGGGTTACCATATCTAAAGATATGCCTTGAGATTTTTGGATAAAATTTTCAAACCTATCCAGTAATTTCAGAGCTTATTCAATTCAAATAATCAAATCTTTCCTCTTTATAACCATTATCCAAAAATTGTCTGGTTCCCTTATCTTAGGGTTATGAGAGTAAAACCGGCAGTCGCTTCAATGTCTAAATCCTGGATCATGGTCTAAGCGGACCCCGTCTAATCACGGGACACAACGCTAGGAAGATGATAATATCTTTCCTCTTATAATATTAGTATTAACCCTTCTATTTTTAATATCGGGTTTTGGGTGTGTGATTGTGTAGGCGACAGGTTAGCCTCTTGTCACTGCTTTTTCACAATTTTCCATCTAACTCCGCCCGGCTTTATTTTTGGCTGAATGTGGTTGAAGGGGCTTGCTGCCCTTTCGACTCTGCCTACCCCTTCGGGGATTATGGGCGTGATGTTATGTTATGTTATATACTTTTAAAGCAACTATTTAAAACCAACACTAATATAATCCCCAGGCGTGCCCTGTTACCAAACGTTGCGTATCAATTCGGCACCTCCGATCGTCCTTCAGACAGGTCACGCAATATTCGTGCGCCACAAAGGTCACTCCGCTGCCTATTCAGGGAAACGGTGGGTTGGGGCGGCGAAGAATCAATAGTGGCCCATATCGTGGTAGTTAAGAGGTCAAGCCTCAAATAGTATATTTCTGCACATTTACTCCAAACATATATAAGTATATAGATACTAGATGACCCGGCGAACTTCGTTCCGCCTAACAGTCAATGGCACATAATCGGGTTAAATAATGAGGGTTTTTTTGAATTAAAACATCCAAAAGGTGACGCAACTGTGACGTGCGGTCTTGTCACCCTCCTCATTGGTTAGTTGTCAGAACAAACTGACATGCTGTCAACAAGGAGCCAATAGTGACAGTGATAAGACCACGAGACTCCCTCGTGCCATCTGGCGGTTTTTGTATTTTTTAAAACCCTCATTGAGATGTAAGCTATCCTATCTTTCAAGTTGGATCAAACTGCACACGGTGTGCAAATTTGATTAAAATCGGTTAAGTAGTTTCGGAGTCCATCGCGGACAAACAACGTGACGCGCAATTTATATATATTAAGATGAAGGTATAGTCAAAAGGGCAGCAAGCCCCCTTTAACTACATGCAACCAAAAACAAAACTGGGCTGGGTTAGATGGAAAATTGGGAAAAAGTAGTGGCTAGCTCGTCGCCTACACAATTACACACCCAAAACCCGTTATACCATTAGTCGCCTTTTACGACATGCTAGGCAAGGAAGTACCTACATTATTTAAAAAACCCCTAACCGAATTTACCTATTATACTTTTAAACTTTGTCAAAATTACTATTTAAAGTCCATCAAATCTAAGAAGTACCGTTTGACATTTCACATTTTTCAAACTGAAACAACTTTGTAAATAAATAAATAAATAAATAATTCTTGAGACTGACACACCAATTCCCTATTCCCAAACTAAGCTTATAAGCTTGTGCTATGGATACTAGGTGAATGGATAGACATACTTAAATACGTTTATAAACATCCATGACTCGAGTACAAATATCCATGTTCATCACACGAAATATTTGCCCCTAGCGGGATTCGAACCCGCGACCCTTGGTTTCGTGGCCAGGGTCTCTGACCACTCGACCAACGGGTCAGTCAAACGTAACTCACTCAATTTCAATAACCTGTTCTGTTAAACCATAGATTTATTAAGTTATTTTTATTTTATTACAAAATGTAAAATTCTTAATCACTACAAAAAAAATTCAAATCTTTCAAACAAAGTAAAATCACCAATATACGCAACAAATAAGTTTTTTTTATACCTCATTTCAAAGTCACTTAGTAAGGTCCTTTATCATAGTGTTGCGACTCCTGAAATTCACTTATTATACGAATAATCGTTATGATGTCCGAATAATCGAACTTAATAATGACGAGCCGTTTTTAACCCAGGCCTTGTTTTAGTACGCAGTAGTAAATCCTTGAACAGGAGTGAGTTGCCAAAAACAAAAAGAAGAATCCTATGTTGACCCGACTGTGTCAGATGCTATCTATTGACTGTAATCTAATGCACTAAGAATCATTAGTTACAAAATCAATGGATGACCAATTAATAAATAATTGAAATGACGACGATTCCCCTAATAGTAACAGCAAATATATATTTTTATAAATAACTTTATTTATTTATTTATTTACCCTTGAAACACTTGTATGGGTACCTAACAGAACGCGAAGCAGCATCTGTGTAAATGTACTTATACCTACACAACTCGCATATTTAGTTAGTTTTTATATTACCTACTCTAAAACCCCGAACTTCAGTAAACCTTAAGATTTTTTGGTTTATCGTAAAAATACTAGTAAAACCTAACATAATTATACCAATATACGGCCTGTTACAATACCTAACATATTTTATATAAATCTAAAAAGTTGTAATCGATTATTAGTAAAAAATATTTACTATGAAATAATCTATTAAAATTCGGATATTGTAGTGATCGATTTCTTTGATCCCATCCCTTATTGTCAATTTGTCATATCTGTCAAACGGTACTTCTTAGATGATGGACTATAATCTAATCTAATCTCTCTATACTATACTATTATTATAAAGAAGAAAGATTTGTATGTATGTATGTAACAAATAAATTCAACAACTACTGGACCGATTTCAAAATTATTTCACCGTTAGAATGCTACATTATTCCTGATTAACATAGGCTTTAGAATATGTTGAACTAGCATCTGCCCGCGGCTTAGCTCGCGTGGTACATCGATGAAACATAGCCTATATGTTATTCGGGTGTATAAACTATATTATTGTAAAGTTTCATTAAAATCCATTAAGTAGTTTTTTTGTGAAAGAGTAACAAACATCCATCCATACATACAAACTTTCGCATTTATCATATTAGTAGGATAAAGTTAGGTTAAGTTAGAAAATAAATGTCCACCCGTACGAAGCCGGGGCCGGCTGCTAGTATAGGATATATGCACATTATCTGGCATTTGGTTCATTTAATACTAACAAAAATACCACGTTACATAATATGATGACTTGTCATCAGATAGCGGTAAAAACTACCTTATTATCAATGTTTTAAGGGTTATAATCGATGATGATATAATTTATTTCAAGGGTCAATTAGTGTTGGTCGTAGTATTTAGGTCAACACATAGACTTTGCAATAGGTCGTCGATTCTCAAATATTGGTATGTAGATAAATAAAGTTTCTTTTCCGTTTGTAATGTCAAAATAACTGCATGTTACTTATGCATACGTATGACTTTTTTTTTCGTTCCGAAACTGCGAAATGCCTAGACCGATTTTGGTGGGACTTTCACTAGCAGATAGTTTTACATGAAGTTCTACGTAATTTTTCAAAACACATTTAAAGTATCGCGTAAACAAGAAACGTGCAGAAAAATCGAGGGCAACAGCTGCTTTGAAAAATATCAAACTTTGAGAAACGATGCAATAGATAATAGCAATGACATTAAAATAATAATGTGCAATTAATTTGTTAATGTTGACAATATTTCGTGCACAGACTGTTAATAATTATTACCAATCATTTTTACTAACTAACTAAACTTCACGCCACTTTCCTAGCGGGGTAGGCAGAGAGAACCGAACGCCATATGGCACGATCCTTACACACCTCACTCGCCTCTTCAACATTCATGATCCTTTTTATTCAAGCTCTACGGTTTTTATGACTCTTAACATCACCTGTTAACACACGACCAATCTGGTCGTGGTAGGTGAATTTTTATTACAAAATAATTGATGCAAAAGTAACTTTGTCTATAAGGATTGCAATCCAGTGGCAGATTTGCTGGATCAAGCACATGATGTTGAATCCAGCAGAGCTAAAATGGTTCTGGACCCAGCTGGACTGCTTGACCTAGCATTCCAATCTCTAGTAGCGTGTGATTGAGGTAGCCATTTGTCACTACTTTTTCACATTTTCCATCTAACCCAGCCCATTGTCCCATATTTGTCTGGGACTTAAAAAGAATGTGCCAACTGTGTTTCTTGCCTTGCATGTCGTAAAAGGTGATTAATGGTATATGGGGCTTTGGGTATGTGATTCTGTAGGCGACGAGCTAGCCACTTGTCACTACTTTTTCACAATTTTCCATCTAACCCAGCCCAGTTTTATTTTTGGCTGAATGTGGTTAAAGGAGCTGCTGTCCCTTTGACTCTGCCTACCCCTTCAAGGATTATGGGCGTGACGTTATGTATGTATGTATGTATGTACAGGTCGCTGGATCCAGCATTGCAATCTCTATCAGTCTGTGTGTTTAAATTACTACCTAAATTACTGAATCTTTCTTGCCGGTTTCTTCTCGGTAGAATCAGCATTCCGAACCGGTGGTAGATTCACATTGCTCTAAAGATTTTGTAAAATTGACGATTTATAAGTGCTTTTTTTAAGGCCTACATGAATAAATAAATTTTTTGAATTTGAATTTGAATTTGAATCAAGTCTCAATTCTAGGTGAGGACGAATGGTATTTCCTTGCATAATTGTTGTCACAGTACAGGGAAGAATATAAAGTAATTTTAACTAACTAAACTTCACGCCACTTCCCTAGCGGGGCAGGCAGAGAGAACCGAACGCCATATGGCACGATCCTTACACACCTCACTTGCTTCTTCAACATTCATGATCCTCTTCATACAAGTATGTATATAAAAACTTTGAATCAGTAATTTTTTACGTTATATTTATTTCTTGCTTATATGTCCAGCTGTTTGCAAGGTTATGTTAATTATGTATTTAGACTCAGTATATTATATAACAGTAAAGCAAATCTGTTCGGGCTTGTAACTATGCAGATAAATTAAGTATGTCTTTGTTCAATGGACGTGAAGAATATATACAAGGTTATTTTTAGTTTATGCCAAACTAACGCCAGAGTCCTGTTTTTTCAAACATTCGTGTAATAAATACTTGTGTTTGTTCTGTGTCTGGGTGTCAATATCTGATATTTAAGTATATATTTGTAATACCACTGTTGTTTCTGATATCCGTAACCCAAGTCCTTAAGCTACTTACCTCGGAGTCAAATCAATGTATGTGATATTGTCAGAATTTTATTTATATTACAAAAAAAAAGGTTTCGCATAATCTAAAGTTAATCTTGTATAAGTTTACTGTCTTAGATGATGATGACGTTACTGCCGACCTCATTATACTGTGGTATGTCTCAATTTTCCTGTTCATTCACTTTGAATAGTTTTTTGTGCTGCAAGTAATTCCCCAATGAATGTAGTCACATTTATTTTTAAAACAAATATGTGTTATGCACATACGCATCATCTTCCTAACGTTAGCGGACCCCGTCTAAACACGGGACGTTTAGACGGGGTCCGCTTAGACCATGATCCAGCAATTAGCGAGTCTGGTAAGCATTCAAGCGATTGCCGATCTGACCTTCGTAACCCAAAGATAGGAAAACCAGATAATTTTTGAAACATACATAGTTGTTGAGATGTGCAGGTTTCATAACGTTTTTTCCCTTACAGCCGAGCTAGTAGTATAAATACGTACATAGATTTAAAAAATCCAGAGGTACGTAATCGGTTTAAACCCGCATCCTCTTGTTAAGAGGCGCGTGCCCTTACCATTGAGATATCACCGCTGTTATGTACATAATCACAGGTGACTTAATAATTAAAGACGCCCCTCTCGTAAATGAAGTGTGTTAGTTGAAATCCGTCCTTCAGGCTTTTGAAATAGGTTCCATGTTACTACAAAAGCGGGACGTCACTCTGAGATGGAAGTCAGCCCCCATACAGGAAAAAGGATCGCGGCTGCAAATTAAAAAATATAGAGGAATATCGATCCTAAACTTCTTGGATGCTGTATCCAACATACTTATACAACGTTGTCTCAGTCTATTCCTGAGCAACAACATGGATTTTTAAAGGGGTGATCAACTACTACTAATCTGGCCTGCTATACAAGCTTCGTTCTAGAAAATATGGACGGTGGCGGGCAGGTCGCGCGGCCAATACGGATTTCGGGAAAGCGTTTGATCGCGTAGATCATGTGATCTTGCTGAATTAGTTGTAGGCTCTTGGAATTCACGGTGACCTGCTGTGGTGGACGGAATCATATCTATCAGATCGTTCACAGGCTGTTGTTATGGGTGGATATCGTTCAGACTTCACCCGCGTACCTGCCGGCGTCCCGCAGGGTTCTCGTTTAGGTCCACTATTTTACAATGCCTATCTCTACGACAACGGATATTGTCTCAGTCATTCCAACTATTTCATGTATGCCGACGACAAACAAATATATTGTAAAATTAATACTTTGCAGGACTGCTTGAAATTGCAAAAAGACCTTGATAACTTAATGGTGCACTAAGTTTTTTAAGTCCCAGACCAACATCTAAGAAAATTAATAAATAAAAACGACCGGAGAGAGGTCAGGCGCAGGACCAACGGCTTCACGTGCATTCCGACGCACGGGGGCTATAAGCCGCCAACACCTTGACTCCGGGTTGGCTCCGAGTTTAATATTGAAATACACAGCCACACTTTTTTCGGGATTCGAACCCGGGAGCTCTAGGTCTAAGCGGCGCATGCTACCATTAGACCACCGAGGCAGACTGCCTTTATCGCGATAGTCTGCGTAACAGACCGGATTTCACGCGCGCGATTACTGGCCCGTTGGTCGAGTGGTCAGAGACCCTGGCCACGAAACCAAGGGTCGCGGGTCCGAATCCCGCTCGGGGCAAATATTTCGTGTGATGAACATGGATATTTGTACTCGAGTCATGGATGTTTATAAACGTATTTAAGTATGTCTATCCGTTCACCTAGTATCCATAGCACAAGCTTATAAGCTTAGTTTGGGACTAGGGAATTGGTGTGCTAGTCTGAAGAATTTATTTATTTATTTTATTTATTTATTACGCTAAAGGCTAAGCTAAGACCAAGTTAATGTTAAGCCTATGGCTACAAGGCTCTAAGGTTAAGCTCGTAATTCCTACTAATATTATAAACGCGAAAGTTTGTAAGTATGTATGGATGTTTGTAACTCTTTCACGCAAAAACTACTGAATGGATCTTAATGAAACTTTACAATAATATAGCTATACACCCGAATAACGTATAGGCTATGTATTATCGATGTACCACGCGAGCAAAACCGCGGGCAGAAGCTATATTCTATAAATTTCATAGTTCACGTTCTGACTTAACATTTTATCTCATTTGTTCCAGATTTAAGAAAACATGAACACCACATAAGGACACCTCTTCGGACCCCGGGGGCCTTACCAGTGCCAAATAGCGTACTAATGTTAATTGTTAACTGTTAATTAATATAAGAACAAAGCAATATGGACCCCAAGTACTTTGAAATGGAGAGGGAGCAGAATCCGAGGGAGAAGGCGAATTTCTTTGAGAAAATATCTTATTGGTAAGTTTTATTCATACTAATATACATGCGACGTACGTATGCATAAGTACATTACGTAAACATGTACATTTGAACATACGTACGTACGTAAATCTATACTTATAATAAATCTGTAGAGAGGTCAATTCTGTACATGAAATATATTTACAAAATAACTATCAGGGGGTGATTAGTGATCGATACTGATGCCGAAAATGCAATCAGTAAAATTTTTGTCTGTATGTTCCTTATAGAAACAAAAAATACTCGACGGATTTTAACGAAACTTGGTACAATTATTCTTCATACTCCTGGGCAGGTTATAGTATACTTTTCATCACGCTACAGTCAATAGGAGCAGAGTAGTGAAGGGAAATGTTGGGAAAACGGGAGAAGTTACTCCATTTTTTAAGCTTCCGTCGCGTGTGCAGCCTTAATGGTTAAAGATACATAGAAATCATGTATGACGGAAATAGTCTTAATAATATTAACCATAAACGCGGGTGACACCGCTGGCACAGCTAGTTCATACATAAATACATTCTGTTTAGTCCGTCAGTTAGATTATGAAATAATATTGCACACGTATTTTTTTATTTATTTGTCAAACAAACATTGACGAAGATACAATGCATTGAAGTTGCGCGTGACGTCACGCTTTCGTAAAATCTATATAAATAAAACAAAGTCGTGTTTGTTACACCACTTACAAGTCGAGAACGGCTGAACCGATTTACGTTGTTTTTGATTTGTTGGATTTGTCTTCGTCCAGAATAACAGAATAACTATTAAAAACATTGAAAAATTTACGATAAAACAAAATAAAAGCAAAAGTATTTTCTCATATAAAACGGTGGGATTCGTATCTGTCAATGTTAAATGTCAATTACTGGGCGATACGAAGTTCGCCGGGACAGCTAGTTTATACTAAATAGTGACGTCGCAAGCCCCCACTCCAAAACTTTGATGCTCTTTATCTTTGTGATTTTTTGTTAATTTGATAAAGCGAAAAATATGTGTCTAGTATTTTTGTACAATGTAACTGACGGACTGAATAGAATTATAGTTTTTTAATGCAGTCGTCATCCTTATTATAGGAGTGTTAATCACAATTTTAAGAAGTCATTGTCATAGAAAAGAGTAACTACAGAGTTTCTTGCCAGTTTCGTAGTAGAGTGTCTTAAGGCCTCGGAATCCACGGCCAGTCAATGAATATTCATGTACCTATATATTTTTTTTGTTTTCAAGAGCAGACATTTCTTTTTTTTTAAACTTTGTTATTTGAGCTTGTTATTTGTTACTGCGCAGTCCAACAGTTTTTATAATGATTCATTTATTGGGCCTGGATTCCGAGGTATAAGTCTTACGGCACACCACTATCGGTGGTGTTAACTTGCCGATGTAGTTTTTTGGTATTCACATTGCTTTAGAAGATTTTTGATTTTAATAACTGCTTTGAGGCTTACATAAATAAGGACATTAAAGTCGAAAGTGGCCTGCTGCCCATTAGACTCTGCCTACCCCTTCGGGGATTGTGGGCGTGATGTTATGTATGTATAAATTAAAAAATCCATAGGTACGTGCTCGGGTTTGAACCCGCACCCCTCACTTATGAGGCGCGTGTCCTTACCATTTAGCTACCACCGCTCATGGGACTATTTTTTGTATGTTGACTATTTCGTCTGTATGTTCGTCCTCTAGGTGAGAACAATTCCATTATCTGTTCAGAAGGTTGACTCACAAATAATGTTATGTGTTCACGTCTTAGATGATTATTACAACTGGAGTGGACTTAAGGTCTTAAGTATCTGCCAAACATGATCTTGAATTGAATTGCGTGAGAAGTGTTAATTTATTTATGCTCTACTGTATATATATTAACTATATAATGTATGTATTCCTTTAGAATTTCAACGTTGTTGTGAAACATCTTAAATTATTTAATGAAGTAATATTTATAGAAATAGTAGATTTTTTAACAAACTTATAACAGTATACATAATAATGTCCTCCTAACCGATATCGGTCACGGCGGCCAATATCAACGAGGATTAGCTGTCGCAGGAGATATTATAGTGCACAAATGTGTGGGCAAACACAGGTGCACTTTCCGTTCGTTCGTTCACTCCCATAGTTCGAAAAATATTGTATTTTTGCATAATGTAATTGACTGAGTTGTTTAATCTAGTCTACATCCCTTTTATATTTCGGAACACGTCACCACATCAGTTTTAGATTTAAGCGTTTTTTGTTCAGAATATAATCATCATTGGTCTCTAAGGCCACTCCGGTTGGGTGAATGATCTAAGACACGAGGTAATATCATGAATAATTTAGTTCAGTGACACATTTGTAACGAGTTGACTGTAGAACGACTGAATACATTTTGAGCGATAATGGTTGTAAAAATATTCGTAGGATCAATATATACTATGACTAGCTGTGCCCGCAGTTTAACCGGCGTTTATAGTTAACTAGCTGACCCGGCGCACTTCGCCCCGTTCTCGGATTTTCAATATCCATTTTTTTTATTTACCGCGCAACTTTTTTTTTTCTTTCATAAGAACCTTCACTTGTCAATACCAAACACAACTAAAAAAGAATTAGCAAAATCGGTACAGCCGTTCTCAAGTTATAGCTTTGGGGTGGACCACCCTTAACATTTAGGGGTATGGAAAATAGATAGTAGCCGATTCTCAGACCTACTGAATACGCATATAAAATTTGGTAAAAATCGGTAAAGCCGTTTCGGAGGAATACGGTAACTAACATTTTGACATGGAAATTTTATATATTAGATAATAAATCACACTAATATTATAAAGGCGAAAGTTTGTGTGTGTGTGTGTGTGTGTGTGTATGTTTGTTACCTACTTCTTCACGCAAAAACTGCTGAACGGATATGGATGAAATTTAAATAAATAAATAAAATAAATAAATAAATTCTTCAGACTAACACACCAATTCCCTAGCTCCAAACTAAGCTTATGCTTGTGCTATGGATACTAGGTGAACGGATAGACATACTTAAATGCGTTTATAAACATCCATGACTCGAGTACAAATGTCGATGTTCATCACACGAAACATTTGCCCCTAGCGGGATTCGAACCCGCGACCCTTGGTTTCGTGGTCAGGGTCTCTGACCACTCGACCAACGGGCCAGTCAAATTTGACACAGATATAGATTAAAGTCTGGAATAACATATAGTCTATGCGAGCGAAGTCGCGGAACAGCTAGTAGTCTATAGCCTTTCTGATAAATGGGCTATTTAACACTGAAATAATTTTGTTTTTCATCACTCTATCTATTGGTGTAAACCGCATCAACATCCATTGCGTAGTTTAAGAGATCTAAGCGGACAGACAGAACGGCGACTTTGTTTTATACTATGTAAAGATGAGAGCGGTGGTAGCTGGCAAGGTTACGCGCCTCTTAACCGAGGGGTGCGGGTTCATACCCAGCCACGCACCTCTGGCTTTTTCTAATTTATGTGCATATTTACGACTGGCTCGATGGCGAATTTGGTAGTGACCCTGCCCCTTGCGCCAAGAGTTGTGGATTCGATCCCCACCCAGGACAAATATTCGTATCATGAATACTTGTGTTTGGTCTGTGTCTGGGTGTTAATATGCAATATTTAAGTATATATTTGTAATACCACTGTTGTTTCTGATATCCGTAACACAAGTGCTTAAGCTACTACCACGGAGTCAGATCAATGTATGTGATGTCGTCGGATATTTCTTTATTATTAGACACAGAACAAACACAAGTATTCATCATACGAATGTTTGTCCTGGGTGGGGATTGAACCCACAACTCTTGGCGCGTGGGGCAGGGTCACTACCGAATGCGCCATCGGGCCAGTCAAAATTGAAGAAGTGGATTTCATATAATCATCATCTTCCTAGCGTTATGTCCCGTGCTTAGACGGGGTCCGCTTAGACCATGATCCAGGATTTAGCGAGTCTGATAATTACATTGAAGCGACTGCCGATCTGACCTTCGTAACCCTAAGATAGGGGAACCAGACAATTTTTGGATCATGGTTACAAATTCAAAGTTGTTAGAATTTGCAGGTTTCATCACGATGTTTTCCCTCACCGTCGAGCTAGTGGTATAAATATGTACATAGATTTTTTTAAAATCTAGAGGTACATGCCCGGGTTTGAACCCGCACTCCTCGGTTAAGAGGCGCGTGTCCTTACCATTGAGCCACCACCGCACGCTGTGGATGGTAGATTTCATATAAGTTGTTTATTTTTCAGGTACACACAACCAATTTTCGCGAAGGGAAGGAAAGGGCAGCTCAGCATATCAGATGTTTACAGGTTTGTAGATTATTAGCTTGAAGCAGCGGTTCTCAAACTTTTTTGACTATGGACCCCTTTTGGGAGGCAGAGTATCTGACGAAACTCTAGAATAATGGAGCAGTGCGGGCACGTGTATCGTATCGTCGTCATAAATTCGATAATATTAGTATTTTACTAATTATGATTACTATATATTTTCGTGGAACCCCAGAAAGGTTTTTTTTATTTTGAGAGGACGTCGGTAGTTGGCCGAAGGCGGCCTTTACTACCTACCGGGCTGGCGGGGGAGCGGGAAACTCTCATCCTTAAAATTTAGGCAACAGCCTGAGGGCGCCCCCTATGGGGCTCGAAACTCGGCTCAGGACGTTGCTGACCCCAGAAAGGCTTCGCGGTACACTTTGAGTGTACTTTGAGTATAGCTGGCTTAAAGTTTTCTTCAGAGTAGAAAGGTTTGCATGCTGAGGATTCACAGCGCCTACAGGCGACATGAGGCGTTAGTCGCGTCGCCCCCCACGCGTGGTGCGCGGTAGTGTTGCCGCTCGATAGGCCAATATCGGTTGTCTTTCAATAGCCTATCGGTAGACAATCGATAGTATCGATAGACAATCGATACTATCGATAGGCAATCAATAGTATCGATAGTTCCGATCGCTGCCATCTAATGAACTAACAATAGTATCGATACTATCGATAGCATTGCTCTTCAATACCAAATAGACTATCGATAGTACAAAACTATTGACTTCTTTTAGGAAACTAATAAAAGTAAAAAAATAATTTAGGTCTATTAAAAGTAAAAAAATAATTTAGGTATATCCTAGGCCAAAGTTATTAACTATTTTAATAATTAACATTTTGGAGTCGGGAGCCAAGTAAAGCAATGACTTGGTACGGCTGAAGCTAATATTTGTAGGTAATTCACCGAAAATATATCTGTTGAGTGATAATTTAGGCAATTACTGTGTCTATTTAATTATTGTTATGTATTACATTAATTGTATTTGAATTATATAAATTAGTAGAAGTAGATATTAAGTAGCATTGTTATTGTATACATGGCGATTTAAAGAGTAACTACCGAGTTTCTTGCCGGTTCTTCTCGGTAGAATCAACGTTCCGAACCTGGCGGTAGAATCATTTTTTTTTATTATTGTGACTATTCAAAGGTGCTTTTGCGGAGCCTACATGAATAAAGATATTTCTATTTCTATTTCTACTTGGCACCGGCTTCAAATCGGGACCATCCTTTCTAACAAAAAAATAATCATCAAAATCGGTTCATAAACGACGATGTTATCTGCGAACACATATAAAAATATATATATACATATATACGGTCGAATTGAGAACCTCCTCCTTTTTTGAAGGCGGTTGAAAAGGGGAACAAAAATAATGCTTCACGTAATAAAAGTATATAGATTCCCAACGTGATCTAATAAATATTTTACCACAGATACAAATCATCTTCTTCTTCCTAGCGTTATGTCCCGTGCTTAGACGGGGTCCGCTTAGACCATGATCCGGGATTTAGCGAGTCTGGTAATTACATTGAAGCGACTGCCGATCTGACCTTCGTAACCCTAAGATAGGGGAACCAGACAAATTTTGGATCATGGTTACAAATCCAAAGTTGTTTGAATTTGCAGGTTTCATCACGATGTTTTCCTACCACGAGCTAGTGGTATAAATACGTACATAGATTTGAAAAATCCAGTGGTACGTGCCCGTGTTTGAACTCGCACTCCTCGGTTAAGAGGCGCGTGTCCTTACCATTGAGCTACCACCGCTCATACAGTTACAAATCGTGTACAGGACTTATTTGACGAAGAAAGCCGTTACCATTGTTTATATTTGTCAGTGCCGAGTCATTATCACGTTCAATAACGATTGTGTCAACAATATGACTAATTACAATTAACACAAATAAGTAATCATTGACTGATTGGCACGTGTGCATGTTATCTGGTGTTTGACCTTTATAGAGTGGCAAATGTAGGTGGATCATCTAATACGTTATCCTATTAATATTATAAACGCGAAAGTTTCTGAGGATGTATGGATGTTTGTTACTCTTTCACGCAAAAAGTACTGAATGGATTTTGATGAAACTTTACGATAATATAGCTTATACAGCCGAATAACATATAGGCTATGTCTTATAGATGTACCACGAGAGCAACGCCGCGGGCAGAGGCTAGTTATACATATAGTATAGTTATATATATAGTATACTTTTCATCACGCTACAATCAATAGGATCAGAGTAGTGGAGGGAAATGTTGGGAAACCGGGAGAAATTACTCCATGTTTTAAGCTTCCGTCGCGAGTGCAACCTTAATGGTTAAAAGTTACATAGAAATCATGTATGACGGAAATAGTCTATATAATATTAACCATAAACGCGGGTGACACCGCTGGCACAGCTAATTAGTTAAATAAATGGGTTATACGTTTCACATATTCTAAAACTAATCTTGTTTAGATTAAGGTAAAACAGAATTAAAGCTCCCCCAATTCTGGTGAGCCAATCAGATGGATCAGTGTACCGTGAATGTAAAAAAAGAAAGAAAGAAACATTTATTGGACGCACAATAGTTATACACAAGAAAACAAATATTTGACAATGATTTGGACCAAATAGTAGGTACAATAAAAGAAAAATCAAATAAAAGCAACAGATTGGTGTCAGCATTATGCTACCGCGGCGTCAGGCTAACGTCAGCATTATGTTACTGCGGCGTTAGGCTAACGTCAGCATTATGCTACTGCGGCGTCAGGCTAACGTCAGCATTATGCTACTGCGGCGTCAGGCTAACGTCAGCATTATGCTACTGCGGCGTCAGGCTAACGTCAGCATTATGCTACTGCGGCGTCAGGCTAACGTCAGCATTATGCTACTGCGGCGTCAGGCTAACGTCAGCATTATGCTACTGCGGCATCAGGCTAACCTCAGTATTATGCTTCTGCGGTGTCAGGCTAACGTCAGCATTATGCTACTGCGGCGTCAGGCCAACGCCGCAGGTATTCTGGCGGAAGCCATTTTTAGAGTGGTAACATTACAAAACAAGAGGAAAAACACACTTACGATAAATTTAACAAACAAGGAAAAATGTAACAGTGAGAATAGGAACAGTTAATATTTAAATATATTTAAATAAAACGTGACGCCATTTTGGTAGAATTATTCTCTAGCTAAAGTGTTGCAAAAAAGATGATATGACAGTGGCAGCTATACCTACCGTTTGAGGCTCGTGGCGATTTCATCGGATGAAGTCCTTGCTCAATTACCTTATTCAAGTTCAATGTTAAAGCATTGGCTCCGTGCTGAAGGCGCGGGAGGCCCAGCTAAGGCAGGGCCAACGCTAGGGTGTTCACGGTGGTTTAGCGCTGCGCGATCCCGTGGGCACCTTACATGAAGGCGTAGAGGTACATCCCAGGGGTTAAGTCGGTATACCCCGCCCACTACCACCTTGAGCGGAGCAGGGTCCTCCTAACCTCTCCTACCTATAGAGGGCCCCGGGAGTCCGACACACCCCGCTGATTCTCCCCAGTCTGCGGGACGGTGCGTAACGCATTCTCCTGGGTAAACAAAAAAAAAGGGGGGGGGGGGGGGGGTGGCTAGAGCCTTGGCCTGGGACATTTTGACAGTCCTGCCACTTTAAAGTTAAGCCACTGTGATATGGATATTTATGATTCAGAAAAAAGTACTGTATCCAAGAAATAAGAAATATAATTTTTTGCGCTAATTTTTCTGCACATTAATGCGGTCTTGTTGTTGTCTGCATCCTTCGTAATGCGTATTATGTTAAGATTGTAACGATTTTTTATTTTTACAGGTGTACCCCAGGGCACAGAGCTGCCCCCCGTGGCGATACTATCGGAAAAAAATGGAAAAAGGAATTAGAAGAAAAAGGTCTGATATTTTACCTATACTCTCTTCATGGCGTTTCCCTAGCGGGGTAGGCAGAGGGAACCGACTGCCATATGACACGGTCCTTACACACCTAACTCGCTTCTTTGACATTTATAACTTTTTTTATACACGCTCTACGGTTCTTATGGCTCCTGACATCATCTGACATGTTTTTTTTTACCTATACAAACATAACATCAACACAAAAGGGGTAGGCAGAGCGCTTGTTAGACATAATGCTAAAAAGATAAATTGATGAAGATAAATTTGATTACCTTACTTAATTAATGTGAATTTGTAACTATGATGTAATTTGTCTGGTTTTCCTGTCTAAGGGTTACAATTGTAATAACCAGACTCGCTAATCCAGGACCGTGGTTATCGCGGACCGCGTCTAGGAACCAGAATTACCAAACTCGCTAATCCAGGACTGTGTTGTCGCGGACCGCGTCTAGGAACCAGAATTACCAGACTTGCTAATCCAGGACTGTGTTGTCGCGGACTGCGTCTAGGAACTAGAATTACCAGACGCGCTAATCCAGGACTGTGGTTGTCGCGGACCGCGTCTGGGAGCTAGAATTACCAGACGCGCTAATCCAGGACTGTGGTTGTCGCGGACCGCGTCTAGGAACTAGAATTACCAGACTCGCTAAACCAGGACTGTGTTATCGCGGACCGCGTCTAGGAACCAGAATTACCAGACTCGCTTATCCAAGACCATGGTTATTGCGGACCTCGTATAGGAACCAGAAATGTTAGGTAGAAGAATGATTTAACAAAATTATGATAACTTCTTGTTAATAATTCTAAGTAATCACATCAAAAGATATGATAACACTCTTTGTGTATATCGTGATAATTATCTTTGCGAAAATGTATTAAAACACGTGTATCTACAATTTAATTATTTTGTTCTGATTGCATCTTAATTATGTAAATTAAATGATAATTACATTACACATAGTTGTAATCATATCGATATGTGAAACTTTATATGAGTGTTATAATATTGAAATTTACTTGTTTAAACGAACCTAATTATGGTTCGTTTATAAAAATAAGTAAATTTTAACCATAATTAACAAATAACATTAACATTGAAGACTGAGTAAAACTGTTTGCGACAATTTATAGGTTAAACCCGGGCATGTACCTCTAGATTTTTTAAATCTATGTACGTATTTATACCACTAGCTCGGCGGTGAGGGAAAATATAAAATCTTTTCATTGAAATAACCATAGATATATAAATAAGTATTGACTGGATTACTTGGCAGTCGCTTCAATGTAATAACTGGGCTTGCTACATTGAACTATTATTACTAGCGTATGGAACCGACGCAACGAATAAGTTTTTTGCGCCGTGCGTTGTTGCCGATAGGCAACAACTCGCTTAGTCACTCGCCTACGTTCACGCGTAAACGCCATGAAATACACGGCGTTTACGACGTTTTGGTCGGGACAAAAATTTACTCTATGAGCGATCTAGCGCTGCGTGTTTTAATAGCTTAATTAGACGACGATTTTTAGTTTTAGCGCTGCAAATGCTGAAACACGCTCAGTTCATGATTCGTGATAATATTTTTGTTTGACATAGCTTCTCTATACGTAGTTATAATAGTTCAATGGCTTGCTAAGTCTTGATCATGATTTAAGCGGACCCAAACTAAGCACAGAACATAAAGTTATGGAGATGATGACCAGCCCGGAGTCAGGAAGTTGGCGGATTACCCCCGTGCCTCGGAAAGCACGTTAAGCCGTTGGTCCTGCGGCTGACCTCTCTCGTCATGTCGGTGCCGTCTCACCGGACTATGAGAGTGAAGGAACAGAGAGTGCACCTGTGTATGCGCACACACTTGTGTACTATAATATCTTCTGCGTTGGGTAAACCTGATTGAAATTAAAGGGTAAAACGGGATACTATTACTAAGATTCTGCTGTCCGTCTGTCTGTATGTCTGCCACCAGGCTATATCTCATTAATCGTGTGAGTTAGACAGTTTAAATTATCACAGATGATATATTTCTATTGCCGCTATAACAACAATTACTAAAAAACAGAATAAAATATATATTCAAGGGGGCTCCCATACAACAGACATGATTTTTATTTTGCCGTTTTTTTTGATCATGGACTGGAACCCTTCTGCGGTAGTCCGACTCGTTCTTGGCCGGTTTCTAAAATCTTTTTGTATTCTGATTCTAGGTAAAGGAAAAAAGCCATCTCTCCTTCGTGCTATATGGAAGATCCACGGTCTTAAGTTTGTTATAGGCAATCTGCTCTTCGCGTGCTTCGAAAGTAGTTTTAAGTAAGTAATAATAATATATATTAGTTCTACTAAGTGATGTGAAGTAAAAGCGGTGGTAGTACCGAAGGGTTGTGGGTTCAAATCTGGGCACGTACCTCTGGATTTTTTCAATCTATGTAGATATTGATACTACTATTCGCCGGTGAGAGAAGAAATCGTGATGAAACCTGCACATTCAAGCAACTATGAATGTCTAACAATGATCCAACTTTGTCTGGTTTCCCTATCTAAGGGATTACCAGACTTAAGTCCTGGATTATGCTCTAAGCGGACCCCGTCTAAGTACAGGACAAACCGCTAGGAAGATCAAGACCATTGCTAAGTACCTAATGTGTGTCTGTCTGTTCCAGGTTAGTAATACCAATGTGCCTTGAGGGTTTGATCAACTACTTCTCCCCGTCCGCGCCAGCTGTCAGCAAAACACACGCTTACCTCTATGCTCTCGGTGTTGTCGGGTAAGCATACATACATACATAACATCACGCACATAATCCCCGATACGGTAGGCAGAGTCAAAGGGGCAGCAGGCCCCCCTAACCACATTGAGCCAAAAATAAAACTGGGATTAGATCGAAAATTGTGAAAAGTAGTGACAAATGGCTAGCTTGTTGCCTACACAATCACACACCCAAAACCCGATATACTATTAGTCGCCTTTTACGACATGCTAGGCAAAGACCACAGTTGGCTCATTCTTTTTAAGTCCCAGACCAACATGGGACAATGGGCTGGGTAAGCAGGTAAGCATACATTTGGATTATATTAAGTACTTTGAGCGTAGAATAGTAAAAAAGTGGATGTGGCGTTTGTCTGCAGTAAGCATATATAATAAAATGTCCCACGATGCTCTGGGACTTTAAAATAATGTGTCGGTGACGACTGTGTTCCTTGGGTAGCATGCCGTAAAAGACGACTAATGGTATACTGGAGCTTGCCACTTGTTACTACTTTTTCACAATTTTCCGTCTAGCCCAGCCCAGTTAATTTTACTACGTTCAGCCTTTTATTTTTGGCTGAATGTGGTTAAAGGGGCTTGCTGCCTCTTTTGCTGAATTCTCTTGCTGACTCTGCCTACCCCTTCAGGGATGACGGGCGTGATGTTATAAAAGAAGAATTTTAAAATTGTTATAACCCTTCCTTCTCCTATGAACTTCTTTCTTCCTTTATTCCTAACTTTACATGTCTTCTTACGAAAGAAAGGCAAGAAGAACTGCCTTTCTATTCCACTTTGACCATCTGGTTGACATTTAGGTAACATTCTCGCCTACTTGACTTGCTTTCTTCTATTCTTCCTTCATTATTTCCTTACTAACGTCCTTTCACCTTTCTTATCTTACTTCCTTCAATATTTATTTGCGTATCCAGGACAACATTTGATAGAATAGGTATATAGTTTTGACGTTCTGTCCCCTCTGCTTCAGATTGATGGCGATTAATTCAACTATGCTGCATCCTCTGCTGCTGTGGCTGCTGGACATGGCGATGAAGATACGCGTCGCGTGCTGCTCACTGATCTATAGGAAGGTAGGTGCTTGGCGGAAGAACCGATGAGGGAAGCTAAGTTAAAGGGGGGTATTGTGATCATTAGGAGAGGAGCTTAATGTCTCAATCTGTCTTATTTTAACTTTATTAACTGACTGTTTTGTTCAATGGTTGATGAGGCTCTTGCTACGAAATGCTATTTACATAATACGAAGTCGCCTAAGTGGATCAGCTATATTATCAATTTAATGCTATTAAAATTTGAGATTGTATGCTGTATGAGTATACATATACATGCATGCATAATGTCACGCTTTTTTCCCATGTGGGTAGGCAGAAATCACATCCTACCATTTCCTACGATCCTGGCACGCACCTGAGTATATCACCAATGTAATCGTCAATATTCTTATTCCAGCTCCTGCGTCTAGACCTGACAGCAGGTGGCAAGGCGTCCGAGGGCCTCGCCGGTCACGTCATCAACCTGATGACGACCGACGCGCAGCGGTTCGACATGGCCGCGCTGTTCGTGATGGACCTGGTGCGCGCGCCGCTCGAGAGCGCGCTCATCGTCTACCTTATGTACCGGCAAATAGGTGCGGCGCGCTTGCTTCCTCTCTTACTTCCGCTCTTCGTCCTGTTTATCTTCCCAGCCCTCTTTATTGGTTCCTTCTTCGGTCTCTTCCTCAGTTTTTTCCAGTCCTCTTTATCTTTCCACTTCTACTCAAAATCCGATTTTGCTTCTATCTTTCTTTGTCTCTTCCACGGTTTCTTCCTCTCTATCTTTCCCGGTTTACTGTCGTGATCGTGATCAATGATGTCATTGTTCCTTTATTTGTAATGCTCTAACTACCTTTCCACTTTTCTCATTCTATTTCGCCCTCTCCTCTTATTCTATCTCCACAACCAACTTCCATATCATATCGCATTAACTGGTTGTGTATTCTAAGGTTATATTTAACTACACAGGCACCGCCGCTTTCGTTGGAGTCGCCTTTCTGTTGGCGTTTATACCACTACAGGGTGAGTTTGTAGTATTATTATTTTTCGTTTTCTATTAAACTATTTAACAAATCTATTAATATTGTCTAAACATTATTACATTAGACGAGCGAAGCGCTAACTACGTATCAATCGTTTGTCAGAATTCTCCATATATTAAATGAACTTGATTTAAATTTTGGCTATAAGTGGATTAAAGATCTCTCAGCTGCTTGGACTCTATTTACTGCTTCAGGAATAGCGGTTGTGACGATATGTATGCAAGTACACAATATTCATGAAATCAAATCTTTGATGTCAGGTTACCTCAGCAAGATATCGAGCAAGTTGCGCAGGAAGACGGCGCTGCGGACGGACAACCGGATCCGCATGATGAACGAGGTCATACAGAGTATTGAAGCGATTAAGATGTACGCGTGGGAGAACGCCTTTGCGAAGATCATTGGACAGGCTAGGAAGTGAGTGTATCACAACGATATTTACTACAGATGGGTATATGTCATAAGCTTACATTTCGACAGAAAAACGTTCTGAACTCAGTTAAAAGTTAAACAATTTTAATTTTCATTTTATCATTATATTCTTAAAAAAATATTGTACATTTTATTTTTTATTTTGTCCAGCAAACAACAATTTATAATAATTGGCCGACCAAATATAATAATTTGAAATATACCCAAGAATAAAGTCCTTATTCCGCAACCAAAAATTGTTTGTGTGCCCACTTATGTTCAGTCAGAACAAAGCAAAGCAAGCCCGCTTCTAACAAAACACTTCTTCCACAGAAAAGAAATGAATGTAATCAAGAAAATGTCCTGGCTCCGAGCAGTGATGATATCGTGCGTGAAACTCAACACCAAAGTGGCCATTCTGCTCAGTGTCATATCCTTTATAGCGTTCAAGAACGAATTAACAGCAGCTAAAGTCTACGTCATATTCTCTTATTATGAAATGCTGCGGTTTAATTTAGTAGACTTCTTGCCGTTAGCTATTACGTTTACTTTAGAAGCCTTCGTCAGTATTAAGAGGATGCAGGAATTCCTCCTGTTGCCCGAAGTGGATAATCAGGATGGAGTGGATCTGGTGACCATTGATGAGACTAAGACTCCAGTTAACGGTGTGTTTGAGAAGATTGGGAATGGGTAAGTGTTATTTGGTTAATGTAGTTTTCAAGTTCTATTTATGCTTGCTTTAATGTAATATTTTCTATGAGACAAAATTTGCTTAAGGTTATAGAGATATTTCGTATATGTAATTGATTGAAATTATTTAAACTATAGATAGTGTCATATGACTGGATTTGTCTATCTGTCTCTTTCGTTCTATATTTTGTAGAGCATCATATAAAAGTTATATCAAACATATTACATTTAGTGTGGTTATTAATGTCTGTGCAAAAGATAATTATATCGTCTAGATACACCAAAAATTCACTACCGACTATTATCGAAAAAAAAAAACTTCAATAGTAAATTAAATCACACGGGTGGATTTTTTCAGACAACAAACGTACATAAAATCCGAGAACAACTTGCAACAGTTGAAACCGCAAGTACTTATATCGATGACTGATTATACTGCGCACTGGAGGAACGCTGAGGATGAGTCATTGGATAGGAAGGTCGCTGCGTTGACGGATATTAACTTAACGGTAAGATATGATTTTTTTCATCTTCGTAAACCTAATTAAACTAGTTTCACGCCATATCCCTACCGGGTTATGCAAAGAAGACTGAACGCCATACCTTCATCTTTATTATTGTGATCCTTATTGTGCGCACACACCTATGCACTAAATAATAATATCTCCGCGTTGGGTTATCCTTGTTGAGATGGGCGGCCGTAGCCGTTATCGGTGAAGAGAATATTATTAAGAGTCGGATAATGACGTGACCTTAGAAATGGCATAAGACAAACCGTCAAAGTTAAATATTTAATGATCAAAGTAATTTTGATTGGTAAGTTGTCAAGGCTATTTTAAAAAATGAAATGGATAATGTAAATTTGTAATGTACTTTATAAATAAATATCATTTAGACAACAGCCTGAATCTTCCGTTCTTTAAAAAAATTCGATTTCCTTTAACAGATAAAACCGGAATCCCTCACAGTGGTGGTGGGAACAGTTGGCTCGGGCAAGACTACCTTGTTCCAAGCGATCCTTCGGGAGCTTATACCGACGAGCGGGCAGCTGAGTATACGGGGAGTGATCGCTTATGCTGCGCAGGATCCGTGGCTGTTTGAAGCGTCGGTGAGTATAATGGGGTGGTTAATGATTTGTAATACTTTTTATAAGGCATTTGTCCAATGTTGGGCTGGGGCTAAGAAGATTGTACCAACTGTGTTTCTCGCCTGTCGTTAAAGGCGACAGAGACAAATGGTGTATCGAGTGTTGGGTTTGTGTTTATATAGGCAGTTTTTTGCAATTTTCCTTTTAAAACAACTTAAATTTATTATAAGGAGGTTATTGCTCCTTGACTCTGCTGCCTTTGGAGATTGCGGGCATGATAGTTTGGTATCTAAACATTGTCAGAGATTTTGTTGCTACCAGAAAAATGTGACCACAATTATTACAATAACAGCCCACTTTTTTTTTACCATACATACATACATACATAATGTCACGCCTTTTTCCCATGGGGGTAGGCAGAGATCACGTACTTCCATTTGCTACGATCCTGACGTACACCTTTCGCTTCTTTCACATTCATAAGTCTTTTTATACACGCTCGTCGGTTAAGGGTGCTGTTTACCTGACCTTTCGTTAACACATTACCAATCTGGTCATGGAAAGTCCTTCTAGGTATTCCCCTCCCGACGGCTCCATTTACTCTTGCCTTATATATCTCTTTCGTCAATGTTCTTTCATCGATTCTCTTAACATGCCCTTTTCAATCCTAGTCACTATATCTTCTTTAACTCCACTACATCTTTTTTTAATAGATCCGTCAGAACATCCTGTTCGGCCGCGATATGGACCTGCAGCGGTACAAGCAGGTCCTGAAGTGCTGCCAGTTGAAGCCGGACCTGGAGGCGCTGGCGCGCGGCGACCGCACCGTCGTGGGGGAGCGCGGCGCGGCGCTGTCGGGCGGGCAGCGCGCGCGCGTGTCGCTCGCGCGCTGCGTCTACCAGCGCGCCGACGTGTATCTGCTGGACGACCCGCTGGCGGCCGTCGACGCGAAGGTGGGTGGGAAAATCCTCGAAAGTACCTTTGGGCTTCGAACGTGGCTTTGACAGGCCCGTTGGTAGAGTGGTCAGAGATCCTGGCCACGAAACCGAGGGTCGCGGGTTCGAATCCCGCTAGGGGAAAATGTTTCGTGTGATGAACGTGGACATTTGTACTCGAGTCATGGATGTTTATAAACATATTTAAGTAGGTATGTCTATCCGTTCACCTAGTATCCATAGCACAAGCATTAGCTTAGTTTGAAACTAGGGAATTGGTGTGCCAGCCTGGAGAATTTATTTTTATATTTCTTTAAGCCTCGAACGTGGATTTGAGCCTTGAAAGTGTATTGTAAGCTGTTTAGGAATTGGGCCTCAAAATGGCTTTCGGAGGTGTGAAGGTGAGTTGTAACGTCTCAAATGTGGCTTTAAGCCTCGAATGTGGCTTGAGATTACCTAGGAATTGAGTATCCAAGTAGCCACTTGGACTACCGATTCAAAGGTGAGTGTTAAAACTTCAGAAGTGGATTAAAGCAAATTAAGGCGTACAAAAATTGCAAAAATGTTCCTTATGCAACTTACTATATCGATACTTATAATAAATCTGTAGAGAGGTCAATTCTGTACATGAAATATATTTTCAAAATAACTATCAGGGGGTGATTAGTGATCGATACTGATGCCAAAAATGCAATCAGTAAAATTTTTGTCTGTATGTTCCTTATAGAAACAAAAATTACTCGACAGATTTTAACGAAACTTGGTACAATTATTCTTCATACTCCTGGGCAGGTTATAATATACTTTTAATCACGCTACAATCAATAGGAGCCGAGAAGTGAAGGGAAATGTTGGGAAAACGGGAGAAGTTACTCCATTTTTTAAGCTTCCGTCGCGTGTGCAGCCTTAATGGTTAAAGTTACATAGAAATCATGTATGACGGAAATAGTCTTTATAATATTAACCATAAACGCGGGTGACACCGCTGGCACAGCTAGTATATAATATATATGATAAACGTTCCAATTGGAACGTTATTAAGTATTCAAATCGCGCGCTTATGACAAATCCGCCTCTTATTTCCATGTAATATCATTGCGAAATTCCTCAAATTTACGCACCTGTGTCCAACCATCAGGTGGCGCAGGCGATCTACGATGACTGCATCCGCGGCTTCCTCCGCGACTCCGCCACGATTCTGGTCACCCATCACGTGCAATACGCTCGGCACGCCGACACAGTACTCGTGATGCGGTCAGGCAGAGTCGCGGCGCAAGGCTCGTACAGGGAGCTGCAGGGCGCGGCCGAGTTTGAGAAACTAGTCGAAGTGCAGGAGAGGGCTTTGGAGGAGAAGATGAAGAATGCGGTTAATTACGAGAATCAGGATAGTGTGGTGAGGATTTAAAAGAATGTTTCTGGAAATACATTACTTTCTTTTCTTTCTTGATTATTTTCTTCGTTTTGTTCCATTTTCTTATTTATATGTTATTCGTTTTTTTTATTTGTATTTTTTTTATTTAAAAAAGCGGATCGGTGGTATCTCAATGGTAAGGTTACACGCGCCTCTTAACCGAGGAGTGCGGGTTCAAACCCGGGCACGTACCTCTGGATTTTTCAATCTATGTACGTATTTATACCACTAGCTCGACGGTGAAGGAAAACATCGTGATGAAACCCGCAAATTCAAACTTTGGATTTGTAACCATGATCCAAAAATTGTCTGGTTCCCCTACCTTAGGGTTACGAAGGTGAGATCGGCAGTCGCTTCAGTGTAATTACCAGACTCGCTAAATCCTGGATCATAGTCACAGCGGACCCCGTCTAAGCACGGGACATAACGCTAGGCAGATGATGTTTTTTTTTTATTTGTTTATTAATATTTTTTACAATATTTTTAAAAATTATCAAATAATTACAACTCATAGCTCGGCGGAAGCGAGCGTATTTTCGCATATTTATATGCCTTCTTTCCTTTTTTTTTTTATTTATTTACTATCTGACCCGGTGAGCTTATTACTGTTCTCGGGATTTCTATTCTTTACCTTTATATATGTATCATTATTATTTTTAATGGTTAATGTCCCGCATGTGTTGAAGCGATCAAAACAAAAAAATGTCTACAGGCATATTCAAATCGGTCAGCTGTTTTTTTAAATGTTAGTGGGACTATCGAACAGGTGTCTAACAACATCTTGTTGTTGAAGGTATACAACTTGGTTGTGAAACCGGATCAGCTGATGAATGAGACTAAACGCAGCGTTAGTTGTTTGTTGTTGTCGTGATGTAGTTTTGTTGTAGTTTGTAGTAAGCGGGTATTGGGTAACTTTTGTAGTTAATAGTAATACTATCATAGTAGTATTATGCAATAGGGATGATGACTGCATTAAAAAACTATAATTCTATTTAGTCCGTCAGTTAGATTATACAAAAATATTAGACACATATTTTTCGCTTTATCAAATTAACAAAAAATCACAAAGATAAAGAGCATCAAAGTTTTGGAGTAGGGGCTTGCGACGTCACTATTTAGTAAAAAATGTACGAAAGCGTGACGTCACGCGCAACTTGAAAGCATTGTATCTTCGACAATGTTTGTTTGACAAAGAAATAAAAAAATACGTGTTCAATATTTTTTTATAATCTAACTGACGGACTAAACAGAATTTTTTAGTCATCTAGCCTATTAGTTTCGGTAATTGTACTTATTGGTACAAGTGTGTACTTGTGCTAATGAAATTATTTATTTCTATAATATAAGTATATATTATTTGGCAAGCGGCTCATTCGGTAGTGGCCCTGCCCCATGCGCCAAGAGTTGTGGGTTTGATCCCCACCCAGGTCGAACATTCGTATGATGAATACTTGTGTTTGTTCTGTGTCTTGGTGTTAATATCCAATATTCATGTATATATTTGTAATACTGTTGCTTCTGATATCCGTAACACAAGTGCTTAAGCTACTTAACTTGGAGTCAGATAATTGTATATGACATTTATTTATATAAACTTATATATATTATATACATACATTATACTATATATATTACTATCTTGTGTTACGGAAGAGTAGGCTAAAAATGTACCAAATAATTTGTTATGAATCTATTTCATTACATTTGGAGGGTCATTATGAGAAACGTAGAGAAGTCGGTTAAATTAGTTAGTTAGTTAAATGATCAAATAATATTGAATACTTACCAATTCTTGTTTTATAAATACTCAAAAATTTACGAAGATACAGCGCATTAAACAATCTGAAGTGGGTGGCTTTACTTTGAATTTACTGATTGCTGATATTTGTATATAGTAAGCATTTAAATGTTTAACTCGGTGTATCTTCGTTAATTTTGTTTGACAAAAAAAGTATACAATATTTTTTTGTGATCTTACTGCCGTATTAAATAGATTTTTTTTTGGGTGACTAATGTACGGTCAACAGCAGCTCAAGTTACCCACTTGCAGTTAAATATTAGCGCTTATGCTCCTGACATAAGGGCGGTACAAAGTCCGAAGTGGATAGTCTGATGTGCTGTTGCCTGTACATACATATTATTATATGAAATGTTGTTATTATTCTAGGAACACAACTACAAGATTCGGTCCCAGAGGTCCATGTCGGAGGCGTCACAGCTGTCTTTCAATCTGGATGATAATCACCTGGATCCCAAATACGAAGGTACTTTAAAAGTTTTACAAGTGTCTCCATTTTGGTGTCACGTCCCGATTACTCCCTTATCCAACTCTTTTGTCTGCCTCGTTGGTCTAGTGGTAGCATGCGCCGCTTAAGGACCAAGAGGTCCCGGGTTCAAATCCCAGGTCGGGCCAAAAATTTGTGGCTGGGTATTTCAATATTGAAATTACTCAGTAACAGCCCAGAGTCAGGAAGTTGGCGGCTTAATCACCCCCGTGCCTCGGAAAGCACGTTAAGCCGTCGGTCCTGCGCCTGACCTCTCTCCGGTCATGTCGGTGTCTCACCGGACTATGAGAGTGAAGGAACAGAGAGTGCACCTGTGTTTGCGCACACACTTGTGCACTATAATATCTCCTGCGTCAGCTGATCCTCGTTGAGATTGGCCGCTGTGACCGATATCGGTTAGGAGGACATTATTATTACTCCTTTATCCAATAGGGATGTTGACACATGTTACGTAAGTAGTTATGTTTTATACATTAAATACAGTATTTAAAAACCTATAATTACATTTTAAGAATATATTTAATCGTCATAAATTAAAGAAAATTTATTAAAATTTCGTTATTTAATACCCATTTTCACGTGACTGCGAACGCCATCAAACCGCAATGACGTCACTGACCGCCAAACAAGCTGACATATTCGTAAGAACTCACTCAAAATCAGGTTAACTTTGACACAGCGCGAGAATTTTTATTGGTCAGTGACGTAATGTGTTACGGATATCAGAAACAACAGTGGTATTACAAATATATACTTAAATATTCAATAATAACCTAGACACAGAACAAACACAAGTATTCATCACACGAATGTTTGTCCTGGATGGGGATCGAACCCACAACTCTTGGCGCATGGGGCAGGGTCCCTACCGAATGCGCCATCGAGCCAGTCAAGCTTTTCCCTGGTACGCCATACGCCAAGATTTGTGGGTTCGATCCCCACCAAAGACCAACATTCGTGTGATGAATGCTTGTGTATGTTCTGTGTCTGGAATATTCAATTTATATTTGTAATTGTTGTTCATACTATCCGTAACACAAGTACTTAAGCTACTTACTTCGGAGGCAGATCAATGTATGTGATGTAGTCGGATATTTATTTATTTATTTGTCTCCCAGGCGAGGCCCAGCAGGTGGGGTCGGTGGGGCGCAGCGTGTACGTCGCGTACGCGGCGAGCGGCGGCGGGCGCGGTGCGCTTGCGCTGCTGGTGACGCTCTTCATCGTCGCGCAAGTGTTCTACTCCGCCACCGATATATGGCTCAAGGACTGGTGAGGAGCTTTTGTTATTAGATGGTGGAATTTCATCTGTCGGATCAGGATTCCTGTGCGCCCTGGTGGCAATCTGACAGGCCCGTTGGTCGAGTGGTCAGAGACCCTGGGCACGAAACCGAAGGTCGCGGGTTCGAATCTCGCTAGGAGCAAATGATTTGTGTGGTGAACATGGACATTTGTACTCGAGTCATGGATGTTTATAAACTAGAACTAGGGAATTGGTGTGTCAGTTCGGAGAGTTTAATTTAATTTAATTTAATCTTCATCCAAGGACAAGTGTTCAGCTCTGCCACCGAGATTTTGGTTAAGGACTCGTGAGGAGTGCGGTGATAGCTCAGTGGTAAGGACAGCAGCCTCAGATCCAAGTGTTTAAACCTGTACCGGGTTCAAACCCGGGTCCGGCTCGGTAAGAGCAAAGTTGGGTATATCCGAATGGCACGGGTTAGACCTTCTTGGTATCATGTTGGGACTGGGCCTCGAAAAGAGCGTGCCAATTGTGGCCCTTTGTCCCTTGCCTAGCATGTTGTTAAAGGTGTTGGGTATGTGATTATGTAGGTGACGAGTTAGCCACTTGTCACTACGTTATCACTGTTTTCCATTTAACCCAACTCAACATTGAATGGCTGTAGAAGTTTGCTGTTTTTTTAGATTCCGCTTACAATATGATGATATAATAATAAATAAATAAATTTTCCAGACTGGCACACCAATTCCCTAGTTCCAAACTAAGCTTAAAGCTTGTGCTATGGATACTAGGTGAACGGATGGACATACTTAAATACGTTTATAAACATCCATGACTCGAGTACAAATATCCATGTTCATCACACGAAACATTTGCCCCTAGCGGGATTCAAACCCGCAACCCTTGGTTTCGTGGCCAGGGTCTCTGACCATTCGACCAACGGGCCTGTCAAATGGCTGAGGAAGGTTGCCTTGGATTCTGTTTACCCTATGATCATTTATGGGTAATTGTATGTTTTCCTGTCTAGTTGAGGTTTTCATTGTATATAATTGGGATGTTGACACCATTTATATTTATTTTTGAAATATAAATTCTGATAAAGAGAGTATCGTAGTATGTTGTTAAGCCTTATTTATTTTCAATTATATTGAGCCTAAGATTTTTAATTATACAAAAACTGCTTAATATTAAGTCAGTTGACTATACAAACTAGTGACGTCACACGTCGACAAGCCCATACAAAATCTATGAAGTGATTTCGTTTTGACAGCTCTTAGAAAGTATCTCAATTGACTAGCCAGTCAACATCCCTATTGATTCTTATGTTATCTGCAGGGTAAATCTAGAAGAATCTAATACGGCCGAAATCAAAACACATACAAACAGTACCCCTGGGGCGCCTCCACCTGGTAAGTATACCCTTCATCATCATCCTAGTGTCCCGTGCTTAGACGGGGTCCGCTTAGACCATGATCCAGGATTTAGCGAGTCTGGTAATTACATTGAAGCGACTGACGATCTGACCGACGTAACCCTAAGATAGGGGAACCAGACAATTTTTGGATCATGGTTACAGATCCAAAGTTGTTTGAATTTGCAGGTTTCATCACGATGTTTTCCTTCACCGTCGAGCTAGTGGTATAAATACGTACATGGATTTGGAAAATCCAGAGGTACGTGCCGGGTTTAAACCCGCACTCCTCGGTTAAGAGGCGCGTGTCCTTACCATTGAGCTACCACCGCTCTATCATCCCCGCCGATCATGATACTTTTACTCTCATTAATATGAGTTTTATCTTTTAAATAATATAGAAGACCAACTTCTGCCCGCGGCTTAGTTCGTGGTATATCGATAAAATATAGCCTATGTGCTATCGTGTGCTATGAAAAGGATTATGAATTTTGAAGAGGCGAGTGAGGTGTGTAAGGATCGTGCCATATGGCGTTCGGTTCTCTCTGCCTACCCCGCTAGGGAAGTGGCGTGATTTTTTTTTTAATGTGCTATTCTAAGCTACAATATATATTTCTGGCTAATTTAGTCTGGAATCCTTCTTGCGTGAAAGTACGACAAACATCACACATCCATCTAAACAAACTATCGCATTTATGGGTATGATTTATTAAAAGCGCAGGTAATTTACAAGCAAAGCGCTTGACCTCTCCGGTCATGTCGGTGTCTCACCGGACTATGAGAGTGAAGGAACGGAGAGTGCACCTGTGTTTGCGCACACACTTGTGCACTATAACATCTCCTGCGTTGGCTAAACCTCGTTGAGAGTAATATCGATTAGGAGGACATTATATTTGTATGTTAACGATTGTCTCCCCAGAGGTGGACTACCAGCAACTGCCCTTAAACCGCTTCCATTTGACTCGGGACCAGTACATATACGTGTACGCGGGACTCATAGCGGTCTGCATCGTGTTCACCTGGAACAAGCTGGTCGTGTTCTACAACACCTGCATCAAGGCGTCTATAGCGCTGCACGATACTATGTTCAGGTGTGTACTGGTACAAGTGTACAGTACGGTACGGTATGGTACGGTACAGTTTAGTACAGTACAGTACGTGTACGCGAGACTCATCTAGGTCTGCATCGCGTTCACCTGGAACAAGCTGGTCGTGTTCCACAACACCTGCATCAAGGCGTCTATAGCGCTTCACGATACTATGTTCAGGTTTGTACTGGTACGGTACAGTACGGTTAAGTACGTGGACGTGCGGCACATAGCGGTCTGCATCGTGTTTACCTGCATCAAGTCGTATATATCGTTGCACGATACTATGTGTAGGTGTGTACTGGTACAAGAGTACAGTACGGTACGGTACGTTACAGTATAGTACATTACATGTACGCGAGACTCATTATAGTCTGCATAGTGTTCACCTGGAACAAACTGGTCGTGGCGTCTATAGCGCTGCACGATACTATGTTCAGGTGTGTACGGTGTTGTCTAGAAGTGTAGTACAGTGTAGTATGGTACGTCACGGTCCAGTACAGTTATTTCCGTACGGTACACTACAGTACTTCAGACCCTAGGTGTGCTGTATCTTCGTAAATTTTTGTGTATTTGAAAAATAAATCATGTTCAATATCTAACTGAACATATTGGGCAAGCTCGATGGCTCATGCGGTAGTGACCCTGCCCCATGCGCGAAGAGTTGTGGGTTCGATTCCCACTCTGGACTAATATTCGTGTGATGAATACTTGTGTTTGTTCTGTGTCTAGATGTTAATATTCAATATTTAAGTATATATTTGTAATATCACGTTGTTTCTGATATCCGTTACACAAGTGCTTAATTAAGCTACTTATTTCGAAGTCATATGATGTCGGATATTTATTTATTATTTATTTATTTATATTATAATATTTTTTTGAGCCCAAGCAACTTTTCTAGCTTGGCATGGCAGTGTCACGTATAACCATACTTTGTCCATAATTTAATGTTAAAATGTTACGATGTACCAAATAATTCCAACCCCTAAACATTTGTTCCCCAGGGGTGTGACCAGCGCCCCCATGTGGTTCTTCCACCACAACCCCTCAGGGCGGATCCTGAACAGGTTCTCGAAGGACATGGGGCAGGTGGACACGCTGCTCCCCGTCGCTTTGGTGGACTGTTTAGGGGTGAGTTTTTGACAGCGCCTTCTAGCGGAAGTGGAAAAAGAGGATTTTTATAATATAACTACAAAAAAAAAATTTACTAAATGTTGTTTAAGAAGCTTATTGCTCTTTGGACTATGCTGACCCCTTTGGGGATTATAATATGTATGTATATATGTATATATGTATGTATATAGATCTTACTGACTCGCCACTTTAATCTATTAAACACATCATCTAATTTCTATATTGTATACAAAGCCCAGGCGTTGAATTAAACTATATTTCAAGCAAAAAAGTCATAGTCAAAATAATCGTCATTTATATTGGTTTCATGGCAACACTTATAAATCGTCAAGTACAGATAAAGCTATATGATTCTACCACACCGGTTTGGAATGTTGGATCTACCGAGTGAAATCCGGCAAGAAACTCGGTAGTTACTCTTTTCAATACAATTATACAAAGGTGTATGAATCATTATTAATTTTGAACCATGTTTTAGTGTGATTAGTGTGGGCCTGTTGTAGAGTATCAAAATAAAAATATATAAATTACAACCAAAATCTTGACCCGACCAGAGCAGACCAGTCCCCGCAGGCGGCACCTGTTCCCAAGCATGCCGTATGTGTCAGCCATCGCTTCACTCAATCATATTTTAGGGAATGTTTCGACCCGCCACATAGCGACACCACCCCAGCGACTTTTAAGCATTGCCTGAAGTCTTTGCATATTCTACTTTATATCTTATCCTTAACCATTACACACCTTGACTGCTTCTTTGGTCTAGTAGTAGCATGCGCCGCCTAAGGACCATGAGGTCCCGGGTTGGTATCCTGGGTCGGGCTAAAAATTTGTGGCTGGGTCTTTCAATATTGAAATTACTCAGTAACAGCCCGGAGTCAGGAAGTTTGCGATTTAATAACCTCCGTGCCTCGGAAAGTTGGTCCTGCGCCTGATCTCTCTCCGGTCATGTCGGTGTCTCACCGGACTATGAGAGTGAAGGAACAGAGAGTGCACCTGTGTTTGCGCACGCACTTGTGCACTATAATATCTCCTGCGCAGTTGGCTAATCCTCATTGAGATTGACAGCCGTGACAGATATCGGTTAGGAGAACATTACACACTTCTAGTGTTAGTATCATTTATGTGTACTGAGCCGAACTTTGACCTTTGGAAACGCATTGAGAGGACAAGATGTGCGGGCGAATGCGACATAGACAGCCGAGCTTCCGGGTGACCGGCTCGGTATTGGTGTGTCTCGCTTCGGACGACGTACATACCACTGCAACTCAACCCTTCTTCCACAGTTCTTCCTGGAAGTAGTATCGATCCTGGTTGTGGTGTGCCTGGTGAACTGGTACCTGCTGCTGCCGACCGCGCTGCTGTTGGTGTTGCTGGTGATGCTGCGGAGCTTGTTCCTCTGCACCAGCAGGGAGCTGAAGAGGATTGAGGCTATCGGTGAGTGGGGGAGATAGCTGGTGTTATCCTTTCCTGTATTCTTTAAGACGTGGAGTCTGTTCCTCTGCCTTGGTGGTAAACTCAAGAGGATTGGGGCTATCGGTGAATAGAGGAGGGGGTAATTTAGGTGTTATCCATTCATTGCAGATTTGGAGTCTGTTCCTTTAGAATAGTCGGGAGCTAAAGATAGTATACTTGCTAATAATATAACTATTTGTCCCATATTGGTCTGGGACTTAAAAAGAATGTGCCAACTGTGTTTCTTGCCTAGCATGTCGTCAAAGGCGACTAATGGCATATCGGGTTTTGGGCATGTGATTGTGTAGGCGACAAACTAGCCACCTGTCACTACTCTTTAACAATTTTCCATCTAGCCCAGCCCTGTTTTATTTTTGGCTGAATGTGGTTAAAGGGCCAGCTGTCCCTTTGACTCTGCCTACCCCTTCGGGGATTATGGGCGTGATGTTATGTTGTGTTGATATAACCATGATCCTATTTGTCTGGCTTCGTATGATACTACCCCAATTACTTGGGAGATCGTGTTGTATCTAAAACCGTTCATCTCCCTTCCAGCCCGCAGCCAGTCCCTGGGTTCTCCCAATGCTGTATCAAATGATGTATCTAAAACTCTTCATCTCCCTTCCAGCCCGCAGCCAGTCTCTGAACCACACGGCCGCCACAGTCACCGGTCTCACCACCATCCGCTCGGCCGGCGCCCAGCAGCGGACCTTAGCGCAAGAGTTCGACCAGCTGCAGGACCTGCACTCGTCCTCCTGGGCGCTCGTGCTGACCACCTCGAGAGCGTTCGCCTGGTGGATGGATATGATATGCTGTCTGTTCCTGGCGGTTGTGACGTTTAGCTTCTTCTGGCTCGTGTCTGAGAGTAAGTGATATTAATGACACATGAATTAGAACTCATTACAGACGAATTGAGATTGATTACAGACGCATTAGGACTGATTACATACGAATTAGGACTTATGACATACGAATGAATAATGACATACGGGTTGGGACTGATTACAAAAGAATTATGGTTGAAGACATTCTAATTGAGGTTGAATATAAAATAATGGCGTATTATTACTAAGAAACAACTAACCTGTGCTTGTAGCGCCATCTTGTATTATTCCTGACAAACAGACTAAACTTTGCTGTAGTTCCAATTACTCACCACTGTCGCTGTTCTTGCGCGAGTTATAGCAGTAACTTTTCAAGTATGGGCAGTGACCCTCTGTTGTACGTAGTATATTCTGGGCTAGAGCTGAATCTTGACTATCTTGTGGCGCGGTCGCCACAAGTAGTTAGGGGTGCATTAGAAACTGATGATCCTTGTATTATTTCAGCCACAACTGGTGGTAGCGTGGGTCTGGCCATCACGCAGGTGCTGGGTCTGGTCGGGATGTGTCAGTACGGTATACGACAGACCGCCGAGGTGGAGAATCAGATGACTTCGGTAAGTGATAAAAATTATTAATAATTTTATATCTAAGCTAGCAGCGCCCCGCGGTTTCACCCGCGTAGTTCCCGTTCCCGTGGGAATACGGGGATAAAATATACCACATGTTACTCGCTAATAAAGTGGCTTTCCATTGGTAAAAGAATTGTTTAAATCGGTCCAGTAGTTTCGGAGCATATTCGATACAAACAAACAGACAATCAAATCTTTTCTCTTTATAATATTAGTATGTTAATGTGGTTCAAGGGACTTATTGCTCCTTCGACTATGCCTACCCCTTAGGGCAGTGTTTCTCAAAGGGGGGCACGTGAACCCCTAGGGGTCGCCTTTCGGTCATAGGGGGTTCGCGGGAAGATTTACGTAATGGAGGATGGACGACTGGCCCGTGCGACACGCTTGTCGGCGCGCGCGCTACTTAACGTACTGTCTGATCTGAACCTACTCGGGGGGGGGGGGGGGGGGGGACTCTGGAGACTTTATAAGGGGTACGTGGAGCCATAAGTTTGAGAAACCCTACCTAAGGGAATTACAGGCGTGAAGGTCATACCTATATTTATATTTTATGAGACAACTGTGTTCCTTTCCTAGCATGTCGTAATTGACGATTAATGGTTAATGGGTATGTGATTGCGCAGGTCATTAGCGAGCGGTGGTAGCTCAATGGTAAGGACACGCGCCTCTTAACCGAGGAGTGCGGGTTCAAACCCGGGCTCGTACCTCTGTATTTTTCAAGTCTATGTACGTATTCTTACCACTAGCTCGACGGTGAGGGAAAACATCGTGATGAAACCTGCAAATTCAAAACAGCTTTAAATTTGTAACCATGATCCAAAAATTGTTTGGTTCCCCTATCTTAGGGTTACGAAGGTCAGATCGGCAGTCGCTTCAATGTAATTACCAGACCCGCTAAATCCTTGATCATGGTCTAAGCGGCTAAGCACGGGACATAACGCTAGGCAGATGATGATTGTGTAGGTCATTATCTCTCTAGCGTTTTGTCCTGTGCTTAGCCGCAGACAATTTTTGGATCATGGTTACACATCCATAGTTTTTTGGATTTGCAGGTTTCAAGTAGTGTTGCCTTTCGATAGGCTAATATCGATAGCCTATCGATAGTTAAAGAAAATCAGTAGTATCAATAGTCTATCGATACTGAAATACTATTGTTAAACAGCAATACTATCGATAGTATCGATAGTTTCGATCGCTGCCAACCAATGAACTGTCGATAGTATCGATACTGTCTATAGTATTGCTCTTCAATATCATAAAGACTATCGATAGTATCGATACTATCAATAGTTTTTGTACTATCGATAGTCTATTCGGTATTAAAGAGCAAAACTATCGACAGTATCGATACAATCGATAGTTCATTGGTTGGCAGCGATCGGAACTATCGATACTATCGGTAGTATTGCTTTTTACCGATAGTATTGCACTAACAGAGACATCGTTACTATCGATACTATCGATTGTCCTATCGATATAGATGATTTTAGCGTTTAACTATCGATTGCAAAACTATCGATTTTTCGGCAACGCTAGTTCCAAAATGTCTTCCTTTCACTAAGCGCGTAAATACGAATTTAAATTTGAAAAATTTAAGCGTTACGCGTCCTACTTTCATTATTCTCTCATGTAAAATCTCATTGAGCTACCACCACTTAACTTCATAAAATATTTATTTTTATAGGTGGAAAGAATATTGGAATACCAAAATTTGCCCCCCGAAAGCCCGGTGGAGCCAAATGAGAAAGCGTTGAAGATTAATCATCCGAAATTGGACCTTTCCAAATGGCCGTCACGAGGTATGTCAAATTTCAATAAAAAAAATATACTTAGTTTGTATTATACGTATTTTAAACAGGCTCGTTGGTCGAGTGGTCAGAGACCTTGGCTACGAAACCAATGGTCGCAGGTTCGAATCCCTTTAGGAGCAAATGTTTCGTGTGATGAACATGGACATTTGTACTCGAGTCATGTATGTTTATAAACGTATTTAAGTATGTCTATCCGTTCACCTAGTATAGTTTGGAACTGGGGAATTGGTGTGTCAGTCTAGAATTTTTTTTTATTTGAATAACACATATGCTATGTTTCATCGATGTACAACGCGAGCAACGCCGCTGGCAGAAGCTAGTTAGTCAATAGTAGTATAGACTTGGTTTTACTAATAAATGGTATTATCAGCTCTATTTACCAATTGGGATGTTGACACCATTTTCATATAATTTTGAAATATCAATTCTGAAAAAGAAAGTATCGTAGTATGCTGTTAAGCCTTATTGATTTTCAATCATATTGAGTCTAAGATTTCTAATTTTACTAAAACTGCTTAATATTAAGTCAGTTGACTATACAAACTAGTGACGTCACACGTTGACAAGCCCATACAAAATCTATGAAGTGATTTCGATTTGACAGGTTTTAAAAAGTATCTCAATTGACTACCCAGTCAACATCCCTATTATCCTGTTATCTCCAGGCGAGATAGTGTTCGAAGACGTCTCCCTCGAGTACGAGTCGCCCCCCAAGAAGGGGGGCAAAGAAGAGCCCCCGGTGAAGGAGGAGCCGGCGCTGGCGCTGCGCCGCGTCAACCTGGTCGTGCGCGCCGCCGAGAAGGTGGCCGTGGTGGGCAGGACGGGCGCTGGGAAGAGCTCGCTCATCAATGCGCTGTTTAGGTGAGCGCGGTGGAGAGAGAGAGAGATTTAGAGGGAACGAGAGAAAGAGTGTTGGTCTGGGACTTAAAAAGAATGTGCCAACTGCGTTTCTTGTCTAGCGTGTCGTAAAAGGCGACTTATGGTATATAGGTTTTTAGGTATGTGATTGTGTAGGCGACGAGCTAGCCACTTGTCACTACTTTTTCACAATTTTCATCTAACCTAACCCAGTTTTGTTTTTGGCGGAATGTGGTTAAACTTTGACTCTGCCTACCCCTTCGGGGATTACGGCGTAATGTTATGTATGTATGAGAGAAAGAGAGGGAGAAAAATAAAGAACCTGTGGCGACCGCGCCACAAGATAGTCAAGATTATAGCTCCAGTAATATATCAACCGATGACGTTGATCGAACATGCAGAAGCGCCATACAATCCTGCATCGCGCTGACGCGTTATTCTCGCCACTAAGTATATACACAACACACCTCACGGTCAGTCGGCGCTAGGTCCCCGAGCGAGCGACACCTAGCTCGGCGGAAGTACTTACACTTTTAGTGCGAGCGCGTTGTTCGCACACAAGCCGGAGAAAGAGATTGGGTAAGATTAAGATGAATGGAGTTAGAGCGAGAGGAACTGAGTAAGAGAGATAGTTAGAGAAAGAATGAGAATCGTAGACGGTGGAAAGAGATCGATAGGGCGAGAGGCCGTGATGGATATATGAAGAGTGAAGGAGGGGGGGGGGGGAGTTAGGTAAGTGCAAATAGGGGGGGACATACATACATACATAATGTCACGTCTTTTCCCCATGGGGGTAGGTAGAGATCACGTACTTCCATTTACTACGATCCTGACATACACCTTACGCTTCTTCTACATTCAAAAGTCTTTTCATACACGCTCGTCGGTTAAGGGTGCTGTTTACCTGACCTTTTGTTAATACATTACCAATCTGGTCAAGGAAAGGCCGTCCAGGTCTTCCCCTCCCGACGGCTCCATTTACACTTGCCTTATATATCTCTTTCGTCAATCTTCTTTCATCCATTCTCTCAACATGCCCAAACCATCCAAGCATGCCTTTTTCAATCTTAGTCACTACATCTTCTTTCGCTCCACATCGTTCTCTTATTTCTTCGTTTCTTATTCTATCACTCACTCCTAACATGCGCTTTAAATATAAACTTAGAAGTTTATTTCCCCAACAGGTTGAGCCATGTGACCGGGTCAGTCCGAGTGGACGGCGTGACCGCGTCGGACGTCGGCCTCCGCCACTGGCGCAGCCGGCTGTGCGCGCTGCCGCAGCGGCCGGCGCTGTTCGCGGCCACGCTGCGCGACAACCTCGACCCGGAGGGGCGCTACAGCGACGCGCAGATACACCGCGCGCTCGACCAGGTGAGGGGGGTGAGGGGGGTGTTGAGGCGACAACCTCGACCCGGAGGGGCGCTACAGCGACGCGCAGATACACCGCGCGCTCGACCAGGTGAGGGGGGTGAGGGGGGTGTTGAGGCGACAACCTCGACCCGGAGGGGCGCTACAGCGACGCGCAGATACACCGCGCGCTCGACCAGGTGAGGGGGGTGAGGGGGGTGTTGAGGCGACAACCTCGACCCGGAGGGGCGCTACAGCGACGCGCAGATACACCGCGCGCTCGACCAGGTGAGGGGGGTGAGGGGGGTGTTGAGGCGACAACCTCGACCCGGAGGGGCGCTACAGCGACGCGCAGATACACCGCGCGCTCGACCAGGTGAGGGGGGTGAGGGGGGTGTTGAGGCGACAACCTCGACCCGGAGGGGCGCTACAGCGACGCGCAGATACACCGCGCGCTCGACCAGGTGAGGGGGGTGAGGGGGGTGTTGAGGCGACAACCTCGACCCGGAGGGGCGCTACAGCGACGCGCAGATACACCGCGCGCTCGACCAGGTGAGGGGGGTGAGGGGGGTGTTGAGGCGACAACCTCGACCCGGAGGGGCGCTACAGCGACGCGCAGATACACCGCGCGCTCGACCAGGTGAGGGGGGTGAGGGGGGTGTTGAGGCGACAACCTCGACCCGGAGGGGCGCTACAGCGACGCGCAGATACACCGCGCGCTCGACCAGGTGAGGGGGGTGAGGGGGGTGTTGAGGCGACAACCTCGACCCGGAGGGGCGCTACAGCGACGCGCAGATACACCGCGCGCTCGACCAGGTGAGGGGGGTGAGGGGGGTGTTGAGGCGACAACCTCGACCCGGAGGGGCGCTACAGCGACGCGCAGATACACCGCGCGCTCGACCAGGTGAGGGGGGTGAGGGGGGTGTTGAGGCGACAACCTCGACCCGGAGGGGCGCTACAGCGACGCGCAGATACACCGCGCGCTCGACCAGGTGAGGGGGGTGAGGGGGGTGTTGAGGCGAGAGATTCGATGCTAAAAGTCTCTAGGCAACGATTCTCAAGGCGAGAAGTCTCGACAAATTTGTCTTTAGTCGAGATCGATAAAATCTCTGACAGACTGGCGAACGAACTTATGTATCTCTCTTTTCTTTTATTATAGAACACTAGCTTCTGCCCGCGGCTTTGCTCGCGTGGTACATCGATAAATCATAGCCTATAAGTTATTCGGGTGTATGAGCTATATTATTGTAAAGTTTCATTAAAATCCATTCAGTACTTTTTACGTGGAAGAGTAACAAACATCCATCCATACTGACAAACTTTCGCATTTATAATATTAGTAGGTATAAGAGAGGTAGATCTCTCTTTATCTTTTTCTGTCTGGGCATAGTTACCTTATCTACCTATCTTTCTAACCTTCACCCTTCACCCACAGGTGGAACTCCGCGAACTAGTCTCCTCCCTCCCAGCGGGACTCAGCGCTAAAGTGGGGGACGGCGGCGGTAACCTCTCCTCCGGTCAGCGGCAGCTGGTCTGCCTCGCGCGCGCCGCCCTGGCCGGCTGCAGCGTGCTGGTGCTGGACGAGGCGACCGCCAACGTAGACACTGAGTGAGTGACCATTTATATTTTATTTTGAAATATCAATTCTGAAAAAGAAAGTATCGTAGTATGCTGTTAAGCCTTATTGAATTTGTATCATATTGAGTCTACGATTTTAAATTTTACAAAAACTGCTTAATATTAAGTCAGTTGACTATACAAACTAGTGACGTCACACGTTGACAAGCCCATACAAAATCTATAAAGTGATTTCGTTTTGACAGCTCTTAAAAAGTAGGCAGGGGTAGGCAGAGTCAAAGGGACAGTTGGCCCCTTAAACCACATTCAGCCACAAACAAAACTGGGCTGGATCAGATGGAAAATTGTGAAAAAGTAGTGACAAGTGGCTAGCTCGTCGCCTACACAATCACACACCCAAAACCCGATATGCTATTAGTCGCCTTTTACGACATGCTAGGCAAGAAACACAGTTGGTACATTATGTTTGCATTTCAGGCCGTGTGACTTATATGTATGCATACCTTTTAAATATTTTCTGTCCGTCCGTCCGCAGGACCGACAAGCACATCCAGCTGACGATTCGCAGCAAGTTCGCAGACTCCACCGTGCTGACCATCGCGCATCGGCTCAATACCGTCATGGATTACGATCGAGTCATCGTCATGGACAAGTAAGTAGTTTGTGCTGACTGACTGACTAGTTGGCTAACTGACTCTGACTGATGAGGTGACTGATTGAATGGTTGATTAGTTGGCTAATTGACTGATGAGGTAACTGATTGACTGATTGATTAGTTGACTATCTGACTGACTGACTGATGAGGTGACTGATTGACTGATTGATTAGTTGGATAACTGACTAAATGATGGGTTGACTGATTGACTAATTGATTGACTAACTGTCTACCAGAGTGTTTGCCAAATACTCAATAGTGGACTGGACTACGATATTCATCGCTTTGTACTGACTTAATGATAGATTAACTGTTCTTCTGACTAGCTGCTTGGCTGGCTGAGTGCTTGACTTACTGGCTGCTTGGCTAACTGGCTGCTTGGCTGACTAGCTGATTGGTTTTTTGCCTATCTACCAACTAAATAAAATCTTGTTCAACGGGCTGCGTGACTTTATGTCTCTCTGATGGTCCGTCTGCCTGTCTGACTAGCTGTAAATCTGTTCAAACGTTTTTCTTACTGTATCTTCTGCCTGATGCCTGTCTGACTCGTTTCCCATCATAATAGAATCGTCCACTTCCAGGGGCCGCGTGGTGGAGACGGGTCACCCGTTCGAGCTGCTGACGCAGGCCGGGCCGCCGGCGAAGCCCGACGCGCCGCTTAGGAGGTCCCTACTGTCTAAGAGCCAGGTGAGGGTTACACTTGGAATATGTAGACCTTTGAACTGGAATCCGGTGGTTCGGACATGTGGAAAGAATGGATGACGAAAAATAGACTAAACAGATATACAATGTGAAAGTGGAAGGATGTAGGAGCCGCGGAAGGCCCAGGCTCACCTACCACGACCAGATTGGTCGTGTATTAACAGAAGGTGATGTTAGGAGTCATAAAAACCGTAGAGCTTGTATGAAAGGGATTATGAATGTTGTAGAGGCGAGTGAGGTGTGTAAGGATCGTGCCATATGGCGTTCGGTTCTCTCTGCCTACCCCGCTAGGGAAGTGGCGTGAAGTTTAGTTAGTTAGTTTGTATTATCTTCTCACAGGCACCTCTGGCCATCCCGGAGAACTTCGCGTCGGACCAGCGCCTGGAGGACAACGAGACGGTCGTGCTGGCGAAGGAGAGGATGAGGACTTACTCCAACAGGTGAGGAACTCAAATTCAAATTCAAATTTATTTATGTAGGCTTCAAGAAAGCACTTATAAATCGTCAAATGTACATACATCTTACATCTTCCTAGCGTTATGTCCCGTGCTTAGACGGGGTCCGCTTACACCATGATCCAGGATTTAGCGAGTCTGGTAATTACATTGAAGCGACTGCCGATCTGACCTTCGTAACCCGAACCGGACAATTATTGGATCATGGTTACAAATCCAAAGTTGTTTGAATTTGCAGGTTTCATCACGATGTTTTCCCTCACCGTCGAGCTAGTGGTATAAATACGTACGTAGATTTGAAAAATCCAGAGGTACGTGCCGGGGTTTGAACCTGCACTCCTCGGTTAAGAGGCGCGAGTCCTTACCATTGAGCTACCACCGCTACATGAATCTACCACTGTTACGGATTAAGTACGAACTAGGAAGGTTGTAGCTATAGGCGACCATGACCTCTGTGCCGCGCCTCGTGTAGGGTCGTGGGGGGAGGGGGAGGGGATGTAGGCGGGGCTGACAACAGGGATGTTGTTTGATTCGATTTAAAGAACACATTGCTTAAGACCCTAATCCTACTAATATTATAAATGCGAAAGTTTGTATGTATGGATGGATGTTTGTTACTCTTTCACAAAAAAACTATTGAATGGATTTTAATGAAACTTTAGAATATTATAGCTTATACACCCGTATAACATATAGGCTATGTTTTATCGATGTACCACGCGAGCGAAGCCGCGGGCAGAAGCTAGTTCATTCATAAATTTGTATTTGTCCCGTTTTGGTCTCGGACTTATACATATAGAAAGACTATGTTTCATGCCTAGCATGTCGTAAAAACCGACTAATGGTATATTGGGTTTTGGTATGTGATTGTGTAGGAGACGAGCTAGCCACTTGTCACTACTTTTTCACATTTTTCCATCTAACCCAGCCCAGTTTTGTTTTTGGCTGGATGTGGTTAAAGGGGCCTGCTGCCCCTTTGACTCTGCCTACCCCCTTTGGGGATTATGGGCGTGATGTTAATGTTTGTTTGTTTATTTTTACAAACGCCTCACCTGTATTTACAGATCGGATATCACGGAAGAGTCGACGGGCATCTTCAAAGCGCTAGTGGAGCAGACCGGACGCGACACCGCCGCCATGTTGTACAAGATGGCGGAAGAGGTCAGTACGAGACACGGGATAACTTGCCAGCGTTATGTCCCGTGCTTAGTCGGTGTCTGTTTAGACCAGTGGTTGCCAACCAACAGTCCGCGGACCACCGGTGGTCCGCAAGACTTTTATTTAGTCCGCCAAAGGCCTGAACGTCTTATAAGTTTTAAATTACAACAGTTTATTTTAAAGTTAACATAGTTGATTTCCCTGTAACAATACTAAAATTAAAGTGGTCCTCAGTAACTAAAAGGTTGGGAACCCCTTTGTTTAGGCCGTCGTATTTTTTTTTTATTTCTTAATGTTTATTAAGGCCCATCTCTTGTTTTACAATATAGCTTGACACCAGGGACAGGTTTCCTCTTCATCTTCCTAGCGTTATGTCCCGAGCTTAGTAAAAATGTACTCTATGAGCGATCTAGGGCTGCGTGTGTATAGCTTAATTAGACGACAATTGTTAGTTTAAGCGCTGCAAATGCTGAAACACGCTCAGTCCATGCTTCGTGATAATATTTTTGTTTAACATAGCTTCTCTACACGTAGTAATAATAGCTCAATGGCTTAGACCATGATCCAGGATTTAGCGAGTCTGGTAATTACATTAAAGCGACTGCCTATCTGACCTTCGTAGCTCTAGATAAGGAAGACATAGATCATGTAACTAACACATCAATAGTTGTTTGAATGTGCAGATTTCATCGCGATGCTTTTTCTTATCGCCGTGCTAGTGGTATAAATACAACCCGTAGGAATCAACTGCGCACTCCGCTGGAATGCGACCCCTCTCCCGCTGCCGCGCGCGTGCGCCGCACTCGCCGCAAGCGCTCAGTAGCGATAGCATCATCATCTTCCTAGCGTTATGTCCCGTGCTTGGACGGGGTCCGCTTAGACTATGATCCAGGATTTAGCGAATCTGGTAATTACATTGAAGCGACTGCCGATCTAACCTTCGTAACCCTAAGATAGGGGAACCAGACAATTTTTGGATCATGGTTACAAATTCAAAGTTGTTTGAATTTGCAGGTTTCATCACGATGTTTTCCTTCACCGTCGAGCTAGTGGTATAAATACGTACATAGACTTGAAAAATCCAGAGGTACGTGCCCGGGTTTGAACCCGCACTCCTCGGTTAAGAGGCGCGTGTCCTTACCATTGAGCTACCACCGCTCAGTAGCGATAGCATCTTTGTTAAATGACGTCACCGCGCGAGGTGCACAGCCAATTCGCACGGGTCGTACGTACATAGATTTTCAATATTTAGAGAATAATTTCGTCAGCGCGATGCAGGAATGTATGGCGTTTCTGCATGTTCGATTAACGTCATCTGTTTACGTATTATTGGAGCTTTGACTATTTTGTGGCGCGGTCGCCACTTTTATTCATTAAATAATAATAAATAAAAAAAAACAGACTACATCACATACATTTATCTGACTCCGAGGTAAGTAGCTTAAGCACTTGTGTTACGGATATCAGAATCAACAGTGGCATTACAAATATATACTTAAATATTGGGTATTAACACCCAGACACAGAACAAACACGAGTATTTATCACACGAATATTTGTCCTGGGTGGGGATCGAACCCACAACTCTTGGCGCATGAGGCAGGTTCACTACCGAATGCGTCATCGAGCCATTCATTCATAAATAAATCAATTATAATAAATAATCTTTCATTTTGTTTCAGAGTTACAACAACATGTTGAAGAAGAAAAACAACTAAATCAATTATTATTTAAATCTCGGAATTAACATTCCTACACATTTATTTATTCTAGAAAAGATTAACATAAAGCCTCTTACGTGATGCTTATTTTTCAATATTGCATTTTTTTTTAAATGCAGTGACATCTGTACTGGTATATCGGAACTACTAACAAGTAGATCTTTTTAAAGAGTATTTTTTACAAGGTTATTTTTAGTTTATAACTAACTAGCTTGTGCCCGCCGCTTCGCTCGCGTCGTACATCGATGAAACATAGCCCATATGTTATACGGGTGTATGAGCTATGTTATTCTAAAGTTTCATTAAAATCCATTCAGTAGTTTTTTTGTGAAAGAGTAACAAACATCCATCTATACTTACAAACTTTCGCATTTATAATATTATTAGGACTAATTAAACTTCACGCCACTTCCCTAGCGGGGTAGGCAGAGAGAACTGGAGTTAGTTTAGTTTATAAAATGAAATTGAATGAGATAATTTATTTCTGCAAGTGGATTCTTAAAAAAATCTTTTGCACGTCAAACTTTTTTTGCGAAACCACATAGGTACCTACTTATTTAACTCGTGCACCTTTTTAAAGGAATTTAGAAAATCTCCCTCTGCCTACCCCGCTAGGGAAGTGGCGTGAAGTTTAGTTAGTTAGAAATTTTCCATGCAAAAGTTGATTGACTATTTTGTATTTTTTTTTTTCTTATATCTCAAGTCATTTAAATTGACTCCTTAGAATAATAAGTTAACCACTTGTTTGACTAATTGTAAGATACATAAATAACATCACGCCTATAATCCCCGAAGGGGTAGGCAGAGTCAAAGGGGCAGCAGGCCCCTTCAACCACATTCAGCCAAAAATAAAGCCGGGCTGGGTTAGTTAAAATTGTGATAAAGCAGTGACAAGCGGCTAACCTGTCGCCTACACAATCACACACCCAAAACCCGATATACCATTAGTCGCCTTTACGACATGCTAGGCAAGAAACACAGTTGGCACATTCTTTTTTTTTTGTCCCAGATCAACATGGGCCAAGTCAGACCAACGCGGGGCAATACAAATTAATTGTAAGAGATTCCGCATAAACTAAAATAGCCTTGTATAGTTACTTTGAGATACCAGGTATTATCAATAGTGACGAACTCGTTATTAACTATTATATTTTAATTCTAACCATATTTGAAATCCAGTACAAAAATCCCAATGATATAGCAAAGGTTTTATTTTTATATAAGAACTATGTACTTATTTCTTTTGATGTCCCATGACTCTATGGTATTAATGAGATTCCTGGTCGGACCAAGAATTCGTGGCTGGTTATTTCAATATTGAAATTACTTAGTAACAGTCCGGAGTTAGAAAATTGGCGGTTTAATCACCCCCGTGCTTCAGAAAGCACGTTAAGCCGTTGGTCCTGACCTCTCTCCGGTCATGTCGGTGTCTCACCGGACTATGAGCGTGAAGGAACAGAGAGTGCACCTGTGTTTGCGCACACACTTGTGCACTATAATATCTCCTGCGTTGGGTAATCCTCTTTGAGATTGGCCGCCGTAACCGATATCAGTTAGGAGGACATTATTAATGAGATAACGTAAATTAATCAAATATCATATAATTTATTTTTCAATAATACATCATATTTTTAATATTATCATGCCCGCAATCCCCGAAGGAGTAGGGAGAGGCCAAAAAGTAGTAAGCTCATATAATCACATTTAGTATATTATTTATATATTGACAAAATATAACCATAGAGTTAATGAGATATCAGAAGAACCATAAAGTAATTTTGTGCTTTAATTGACTTAATACTTAACTGGCTGTGCTCGCAGTTTTACCCGCGTTAATGGTTAATGTTATATAGCCTATAGCCTTATTCGATAAATAGGCTATCTAACACTGAAAAGATATTTCAAATCGGACCCAGTAGTTCCTGAGATTAGCGCGTTAAAACAAATAAAAAAACTCTTCAGCATATTTTATGATATGCTGTTTTTTTATAGTAGTATAAATATCTATATCTATTGTGTAGATATTACTTGAATGTACTTATGTACTATTGACCTATGTACTTATATACTATTGACCTACGTACTTATACCGGACATTAAGATGAACGATACATTGATGTGTGTATATAAAACATTATGTAAGGCTGAATTATGTCAATTCCTTTGCTGGCTCGGAAGGTGAACGAAGACAAATGGAGGGTGAAGGTAAGGAGCATAATCTTTGCACAAAAAGTGTCCATCAAAAGGCATTGAATAGCTTAAATCATATAACACAGTGGCCAGTTTAAGTTTAAGGACATTTTTCAATTAGATTCACGTAAAAGATAGTTCTCCTTAACTTTATTCTCATACTAATTAATTCAACGGTGTTTATGTCAATTTTACCTCAATGTATGATCAATTTCAATGGCGCTGATATGCATTTATTTGTAAAACATTATATTTACAATATTTACCACCCGTATTCGCAAAGACTACTTGTTTAAGCATCTTTATAATAAATAATTGAGTGAAAAGTAGTGACAAGCGGCTGAGTAAGTATGATAAAGGCGTATATATACTTGCTGTAACTTAGTTTAGTACTTAAAACTATAGGGTTTTAATGCAGTCATCACTGCATTAAAAAACTATAATTCTATTTAGTCCGTCAGTTAGATCATACAAAAATACTAGACACATATTTTTCGCTTTAACAAATTAACAAAAAAACACAAAGTTATAGAGCATCAAAGTTTTGGAGTGGGGGCTTGCGACGTCACTATTTCGTACAAATTGTACGAATATGGTAGGTCACGCGCAACTTGAATGAATTCTATCTTAGTCAATGTTTGTTTGACAAATAAATTAAAAAAATACGTGTTCAATATTTTTTTGTAATCTAACTGACGGATTAAACAGAATTTTTTAGTCATCATCCTTATTAAACTTGGGCCTTATCCCTATTATAAGCTTTTGGGTTCATCCAAAAAGTACGTCACACGAATTTCATGATCTTTCGAGCCTCCCTCCCCGTCCTCGTCACATTTTTGAGACCGCTCCTCCCTGGTCAGACGTTTTGCAATTTTACATTTAAAAATTATTATGATATATTAGATTTTAATGTGACGTGACGAAACTTAGACCCCCGTCCCCGTCCCCCCCGTCCCCCACCACCACGTGTGACGAACTTTATCAATGGCCCCTTAGTGTTCATTGGCACAATTTTTTCAGTAGACTAGCAACGCGGTGCTTCAAGTAACTTATGATAAATGGTATTTTATGCGCTGTGAAGCTAAAATTAATAGGTACTGAAATAATTAGGAATCGATCGAGTGGAGTCAATTTATTTCAAAACATTTTATTTAACACAAACATACATCACGCCCGCAATCCCCGAAGGGGTAGGCAGATACAACTGGGCTGGGTTAGATGGAAAATTGTGAAAAAGTAGTGGCAAGTGGCTAGCTCGTCGCCTACACAATCACACACAAAACCTGATATATTAGTCGCCTTTTACAACGTTCTAGGCAAGCCACACAGTTGGCACATTGTTTTTAAGTCCCAGACCAACATTTTATTTATATTTTATATAATACACTTTTAGTGTGCTAAATTGGTGCCTTTTTGTTTTAAATTATTGGGATACTTCGCTTTTGGATGCAATTAAGTGTAAGCGATGTCGCATAGAATGCCTTGGCCACATTAACGTGGTATCGCGAATATTTTTTATTTTTGTTATTCTACGATAACCGTTTAAGTGACGTAAAGCGCGCCATTTCAGATCTTTGAGGCGCTGTGTCTTTGTCAATTTTCGAGTATTAGATAAAGCAAAAAGTACGTATTCAATATTTTTTTATAGTCGAATTTGCGGATTATAAAATAATGTTGTGTAAAATACCCGATTACTTGTGAATCTTTGTACTAAGTAATTGGGATGTTGACACCGTTTATATTGTACTATACTAAACTTCACGCCACTTTTCTAGCGGGGTAGGCAGAGAGAACCGAACGTCATATGGCACGATCCTTACACACCTCACTCGCCTCTTCAACATTCATGATCCTTTTCATACAAGCTCTACGGTTTTTATGACTCCTAACATCATCTTTATATTGAATTTTGTAATATCAATGCCGTAAAAAAAAATATCGTAGTATGTTGTAAAACCTTATTGATTTTCAATTATATTAAGTGTACGATTTTAAGTTTTACAAAAACTGCTTAATATTTAGTCAGTTGACTGTACGAACTAGTGACGGCATATGTTGACAAGCCCGTACAAAATCCATGAAGTAATAGCGTTTTGACAGCGTTTAATGAGTCCGTCAATTGACTTGCCAGTCAACATCCCTATTGACTACCTACCTACCTATTTGTAAAAAAAATATTGCATTTGGCAGCTCATAGAAAGAAAATTAGATATTCCGAGTGCTTAGCCAAATGCGCGCCAGAGATTCCATAACGAACTTCGTTATCGCTCGTATCGCGCTGCAGGCTTATTCGGGTAGACAAATCGGGGACTAACTCCGAGTTCCGCACTATGAGTTGTTAGTAAACAAGTTTGTGGCGCGATACGACCGATAGCGAAGTTCGTTATGGAATCGCTGGCGCGCATTTGGCTTAGCTACCTGGTATGTACGAATGTCAAATCAATTACTTTACCTAGGAACAAAATGTGATAATTCGAATATGATACCAGTATTTTATTTACCATATTTACATAGATACGTTATGTAGATAATTTTATTTTTCTTATGTATTTTTAATTTTTAAATAAATAATAGTCTAGATGTCTCCTTTTCAATATTTAGCGTCGAATTTATATATTATTTCAATAACTTATTAAGTTAATGCGTCTTCCAGTATTGTAAAGGAGAATCTAGGAGTTCCACTATTAAAATAATTATAATTTGTCAATTATTTGCAAGTCATTGAAATGTCAGACTGAATGAATGGAGCTTTATTGACTTCACACTTTTTGACCTCAATCAAATTAATGAGTTCTTAGATAAGATAAATATTAAACAGGCCCGTTGGTCGAGTGGTCAGCGACCCTGGCCACGAAACCGAGCGTCGCGGGTTAGAATCCCCCTAGGGGCAAATGTTTCGTGTGATGCACATAGACATTTGTACTCGAGTCATGGATGTTTATACACGTATTTAAGTATGTCAATCCGTTCACCTAGTATCCATAGCACAAGCTCAAGCTTAGTTTGGATCTAGGGAATTGGTGTGTCTGTCTGTATAATTAACTTATAAATATGTGTGATGAAATTCAGAATCAAAGAACGATAAAAACGAACCTAATATATACTAGGTTAATTTAATTAGTATATGCGAAATTCATTGCTTATTCAACTCATTATCCAAAGCAACATATCTAAAGGGTTTTAGAAACTACTTTAACTAACTAACTAAATTTCACGCCACTTCACTAGCGGGGTAGGCAGAGAGAATCGAAACTAGAAACTACTCTATTTCTTATTAGCTGGTTTCGGAGTCAAGCTGCCCGCCCGCGCGGGTGGCAAACGCGTCTCGTAAGACCGCGTTTGTATTGTAATCAGCGCGGGTGGTGCGCGCGCGCTGCGTTCACTATGCAACGGTACAAGGAGACGTCTCGCTCGTGGCCCGCATCGTACCTCCCGCGCCGGCATAAGCGTGACTGAAACCAGCCATAAATTTGATTAAATTTCCGTTCGTTCCACTGGTGGGACAAAGACTGGTGGGACAAATAATTGAACTAGCATCTGACATTTCAAAGACTTGTCTTAGAACTGTGTATAGCTGTGTATAAACTTAGATTGTTATAAGTACTTTTGCTGTTTTGGCGGTATGTGCAGTCTTCAATGACGTCATTCTTTATGGAACATTTAACAAAATATGCAAAAACATTATATTATGGCGTATACAGGGACTAGTAAAAAAAGAAGGACTCCGCGCTGTCGTACAACAGCGTAATGCCATCCTTATGCATGTGTGAGTGAGATTATTGAGCGCATTTGGAGCTTATGTCAAGTTGCGTGTCAAACGCAGCTCTGCAGATGCCTAAAGTGGCGCGGAGTCCTTCTTTTTTTCTAGTCCATGCTTAAAATTGTATTATAATTGGTGACTGCATTCATATTCTGACGGTAAACGTATTTTGTGATATAGTAAATAAATATTTTTAAACAAATCTGTTTTTTTTTATTTTATGTTTAAGGTTGGAGTGTCGGTTTAAACGTTTTGCTGGGCAAATCTAACGGTTTGATTCCCAGTTTAACGATGTAATTATTTCAAAATCTATAAATACAGGTAAATTTGTTTTTTAAATTAAAATAATAATGTATTTTTTCAGTAAAATGTTCCATCTACAATATTTAAGTACTTTCCCTCCATGTGGCATAGCCGTGGGACGCCCTGTATCCTTAGTGGGGAGAATAACTTCATCAGCGCGATGCAGGATTGTATGGCGTGTCTGCATGTTCGATAGACGTCATTTGTTCACATATTATTGGAGCTATAATCATGACTATCTTGTGGCGAGGTCGCCACATACGTAACTATCTATATTTCTGTCTCGGAAGTAAGGAGAAAATCGTGTGGGGACCTTCAGATTTCGACTAAGGAAGTATTGTCATGACATGACATCCATTATCAGTTCTTAGGTAATCATGCTTCAAATCGTCGAGACTCCTCTTTCAGAGCTCTCCCCCTTAAAATTTACTCTATTAGTTATGAAGATGTCCCTAAAGTATGTCGGATATTTCAAAACATTCAGGAAGTTCTAATTTATATAATAGATTTGATAACATACAACCGAACCGAAAGGCAGTAAAATTTTTCGTGCATTTTCTAGTACAAGAAATATTTATTTAGATAGCCTTTGCTTTTTAGTAGAGGTTGTAATTTTATTGTAATTTTAACAAATGTGCGGAACCAATTGATAAGTTCTTAGGCGATAAGGATCTCTTGTCAGGAATATTCCATTACCCCACCAAGTGATAAAAACTACTACGATGTTGCTACCTTATTATATAATAGCAAAAATTTAAAATCTCTCAAATTAGTGTACCCATATAATTGAAAATTTTATCGACAAAAAATTCCGAACAGTGAAGGGAGTGGGAAATTTAAGGTAAGGTAAGGCCAAGGTATATTCATTTTATAAAAATTATTTTTTATGTCGGTTTTAAATCAATCTAAAATTTTAATGTTTTATTGACATTAAGTGTATACAAAGTGGTTTATTATTATATTGCACTTAATTACTTAGTCGCCCTTTTTGAGCATTGCAATGCGAAGAAGGCACTCTACTCTTAAATCTACATAAAGTTAATAACAAAGTTTAAAACAACATAAACAAGAAATAAAAAAATACATGTTATTATTGCCGGTGTCTTTCTAGTGTAAAATTATTTTCAGCCATTTTTTTAAAGCTGTTCTTAATTTAATAGATATTTTTTTTATTAGAACTTGTTAACTAAGATATGGTAACGATCACTCCATAAGCAAAGTATTATTGAGTTCTGTACCATAACTGAAATATTGAGAACATCATTCTAAGTTGTTAAGTTCATTTTTTTAAATCTCTTATACTTAGATACTTCATAAATGAGGCGCCCAGGTATTCTAAAGATTCACACGCAAAATAACGCTAAATGCACGGACTATTAAAAAAGGTATTTTTTACTAGTCCGTGGCTAAATGCAAAAGTTAAGCTACTTTTGTAGTTCAAATGGGTGAACAGTTTCAAATTACGTCAACTCTATAATTTCAAATGATTTGATGACGTTGATGTTAAATTTTTCGGAGGTTACAGTCTTAACATGATTTAGAATATTCTCATCGATGGTAACAGTTGATTACAAGAGGTAAGAAAAATTACGACATCATAATAACAATACCTATTGTTTTTTTGTATATTTTTTCGATCGCATATCGAAATGGTTTACTATAATTAAGATTTCATTCCGTAGGGCTATATATCTGCCAACACGCTCGTAATCCCCAGAGGGGTACGCATGGTCAAAGAGCTTTAAGCTCAGTGTTGAGTTGGGTTAGATGGAAAATTGTGATAAAGTAGTGACAAGCTAAGTGCTTGTCGCACTCGATACACCATTAGTCTCTTTTTACGAAATACTAGTCAAGAAACATAGTTGGTACATTATTTTCGTGTCCCAGACCAGCATGGGACAAATTCATACACGTATTTATCCGTAAGCATCCGCATTTTTAAATTTAAATGATAGCCGTATCTCGAAGCTCAAATTGAATCTCGATGAATGCGAACTACGTTCCATGCAACAAGTTTTACACGTCTGTGCTTTGTTGTACATAATATACCCCTGAGACATCGGTTCCGGAACCGACTGCAATCCTTACAGACTCTGTTTAACACAAGTTGTTTGTACCTGTTGCACATGCCCAAAGTTTCTGAATGAATCATTCAAACGTCAGAAATCAACCAATCATCGAGCTGAGATGCACTTTTCGATCAATAAAGTATGACGTGCGCTTTGATTAGTTATGTAAAATTTGTGGTCCCCTAGCTAACAACTACCAATATTGTGACCTAGTAATTTTTAACTGAACTGTTGAGTGAACAGTAAGTTTGTAGTCAGTTGAAGTAAGATTGAGTTCTTAACTTACAATCTAAAGTGTTTTTATTAAAATACTTGCCGTTTTGAGTTGATTTAACAATGGGAACAGTTAATAGAAGAAGTAGAACGATTTCAGCCAGCAGCAAGTATAAACGTCGCCGAAGATCTCGAAGTAGATCTGTTTTTAAACACAAGCGCTGTAAAAGGTCCCGTAGGAGGAGATCAAAATCACCACCGGTTATAAATAGAGAGTCGGTTACTGTAGCTCTTTTTAAAACATTTATACTGGATTGGTATTTAAGTAGGAGGTGGAATTTAGCAAGGAGATCCAGTAGTAAAAGGTAATGAATAAATGTTCCCAAGTAACACAGATAGCAGTATAAGGTCTTAGTAACAGCAAACCCGGGAGCGATAAGCTTAAAAAGCTGTTGATTAATGTCTGAGTAAACGTGTACTCAGCTCTTATTCAAGCAAATTGGGCACACTTTTAAATGCTTTAATTTGAATAATAGCAATATAAAATCTGAGTAGTAGCAATGTAATTGTCCACATAGCTTAATAACGTCTGAAAAACGGCAGTCGTTACTTATACACAGATGTTTTATCATGTTTATTCAGATAAATATTTGTGGCTGTGATATTCAAAAACTACTCAGCTATAAGCACATTTGTACCACACTATTTCAAACAAAATGTGTGTTTCCTTCAAGAAATTGTTGACATCATTAATATTTATTAAGATATTAATGTGGACGGAATGAATACTTGGAATTGTTAAGTAATTTTTAAAAATACGAGTTTTAGCTATTATACAAGTGAAATAATATTGCGCAAGTAATTTTGTCGTCAATAACGTATGTCCTGTAACTATTGGTTTTACGCGCCGCTTCAATATCGAAGTTTAATGATAGAAATAAGTAAATGTACAAGACAGAAATAAGGCAAAAAAAAACTTTTAGCGTAATTCCTTATTTTAGTGTTTTAAAAGTAATAATTAGTTTATGTATAATACTCGAATTTGTATCTGAATTAATAAAACACAGTATTTGATAGCAAAAACAATTCCAAAAACATTTTTTTTTGAGGTTATAATGGCGATTCCTATAAATCTGATTATTAGCTGCTCACGGAGCTGTTTTACCGAGCTGCTGCTGAATAATAGTTTTGACTCGTCACATATTAAGCCTTTATTTGGCAAAGCGCGGTATGGCGGAATAATTTCTGAATAACAGTTGAGTATTTGTTCACATGTTTTATTAAACAGCTTATTAGGGTTCAAAACAGAACAATCAAAAACTAGAATTTCGTGGAAAAATGATTAGGTGATCGATCGAACTTTATTATTTAACTATTATATAATGCAATCATTTCACTTAAATAAAAAAAAAATAATTAAGCAAATGAATTAAAGCTATTTAGGTATACCAATCTAACGTAAAAAGGATGTAAAATATTTTTTTTATTTTGTTTTATTTAGAAAAAAAGCTGTGGTAATCATGTTTTTTTTTTTCAACTTACGTACCTATGTCTAGTTTGAGTTAACTACTCGTATGTACTGCATACCTTATTAAAATGCTAAAAAGGGTAAAGAAACGAGGTCTCTTTTGGTTCCCCATCTATTCTAATGATAATGTAGCAGTTTTTCATTGTCTGAAAACAAACGGATATTATACCTACACTAGCTGTGCCAGCGGTGTCACCCGCGTTTATGGTTAATATTATATAGACTATTTCCGTCATACTTGATTTCTATGTAACTTTAACCATCAAGGCTGCACACGCGACGGAAGCTTGAAAATGGAGTAACTTCTCCCGTTTTCCCAACATTTCCCGTCACTACTCTGCTCCTATTGATTGTAGCGTGATGAAAAGTATACTATCTGCCCAGGAGTATGAAGAATAATTGTACCAAGTTTCGTTAAAATTCGTCGAGTAGTCTTTGTTTCTAAAAAGAACATACAGACATACAGACAGACAGACAAAAATTTTACTGATTGCATTTTTGGCATCAGTATCGATCACTAATCACCCCCTGATAGTTATTTTGAAAATATATTTCATGTACAGAATTGACCTCTCTACAGATTTATTATAAGTATAGATAAACGGAAACCTAAAACAAAATTAAACCTAGCTAGATAGATTAATTGCCCCCGAAACCCCCTACATACTAAATTTAATGAAAATTCTTGGAGCCGTTTTCGACATTCAGATTACAATATAGATAGGTATACAATAGTTTTTTTATTTAAAGATACGTATTAATAATATCATAATGACACATAATTTGAATATACTATACAAATTCAAAACCTCGGACACAACAAAAGGTAGATTTATACTACCGCATTGAATGTACTACAAATACAAAACGCTAGAATAAAATGATTCGGACCGCGCGTATTTTTGAATTCGTTAATATTCTCATCTGATTCATCTCCACTAGATGTGTAATCATCGTCACCCACACAGTCTGTATATGAAATTGCGGGTACGGAACACTCTTCTATGTACGATCGCACTTGACTGTTAAGGTTAGCTTGACCGCTTTCTTCCACAGCTAGTTTACTAAACACTATGCTGCCTACGCCCAACTTACAACAACTAACGTTTAATAAATATCTACAAATAAAGCAATATTCAGCATTCTTCTGTGTAAATACTGTTTAACTAACTTTAAAACTGCTAGTTTCGGTATAAGAATAGAAGTATGTGTAATAGAGTTATAAACTATGTCTACATTTCTTTTATACCAATATAAGCTTAATTAGAACCCAGAAAATACTTTTTATCAGCAGCTGAATAATTCGCAAAATAAAGAACCTTATAAGATTTCAAAATAATATTAAAGCTGTTATTCAGATACAAGCATTTTAAAACCGAATTTTAACACTATTATTCAGCATCTAGTTGCTGAGGGTACTTTATACAGAATATAGCATTTTTAACAGCAATAAGCTTAATAATGTTTGTATAATAGTATTGTTCATTACGTTTATTCAGCTTGTTATCTTTTAGCTTACTGTTATGCAAATTAAAGCTATGTGAAACTCTGTAAGCTTAGAAACGTTTGTGTAATATTGAGAATAAAAGTTATTACTAAGCCTTAAGAAAGAAGCCGAAATTATACAAATTTTACTAAGCTTAAAAAATTATAATAGCCGTAATACAACGTTAGTCAGAATTTAGCTATTTCCTTAACTGTAACACAAATGTTACGTAACTATTAACTGTGTTATGAGTCGCATTAGTACTGTTATCATGCTTGTGTGTTACTTGGGTTGTCCAGCTTAATGTTAAATGTTTTTTATTTGCACCTGGTTGAATAATTGAGTAGTTGTTGTTGAATATTACGTAAAAAGTTATAACGTAATCTGGTAAAATATGTCAAAGTCCTAATATAAGGATAAAACAGTTTGATATAAACTGAAAGACTCGTGATTTAAAAAAAATTAAATAACACTAAAATAATGGTAGAAATGATTATTTTCGAAATGGTAACACTACTGGCAGAATGGATTTGACGCTTTTGACATCTAGTTGCTTTTTAGAAAAAAAGTAAACGAAAGTGATACGTGAGTGCAAAGCGTATTTTTCGGTGATTATTTTACGTCTATAGGATATTTGTTGGAATAAACATTATCAACGAGTGCATTGTTAATGGATTGTTGTGTTTGACGCCAAAAATTGCGCCCAAGCAAGATGATTATTGAAAATCCAGAAGCTTTCAAAAGCTGGTTGACGTCCATATTGGAGCCACTGTGAGTAGAAGCCATATTTCGTCCGATTATTTACGATTTGCAAAAAAATGAATGTCGCGCAACGTGGATGTTTGCGATCGCGCGTACAAATCTTATTACTAACATCTGTGATCTTCTTAGAATTGATTTACAATGCGTGGTGTCGTATTTCATTACTATTTCAACCTGTCTATTTTCTGTCAATGTCATTCACATGGTGAATTTTTTCATAATTTTCCCTCAATCAATGAAAAATACCGCGTTGTAAATCGCTTCGTTGGCACCGTTAAGTCGTAATTCATGCTCTACTTGTCTTTTTTCATGCATTTCAAAGAAGTTAAATTATGCATTTTTGCATCAAGACGGCATTTCTTTCGCATTTCACTTGCATATTTGGGGATGCTAAGTGATTTGCGCCTCGCATAACGCATTCTAATTATTGCTGGGGTCATTTTAATGAGTTAGAGACTTGGAAAGTTTGTAATCTTTCTTACAAATCGCTCAAAGATCTAATCAACGCTTAGGGCATGGTGTCTTAGCCTAAATACACACTCTCAGTTTTTTTTAAATAACATTAAAAATAACCGCTCTGGGGTGCCTTGCTGTAAACAACTTGCTAAATTTGACTGTCTGTGGTCATGTTATGTTGGATAAGCACATTTTATGGTTAGAATGTCTTCATTTTTTTTAATATTGTAAAGAGAAAACGGAACGTATGGAAAAGGAAGACATGCTGCGCCGACCCCAGGTGAACTGGGAGAAGGGCAAGAGGATGATGAAAGAGGAAATGTTTTGTTTGTTTGTTTGTATGCATTAAATACGCTCCGAATCTACTGGACGAATTTAAAAAATTCTTCCACCATTGTAATTCGCTTTTTTTTAATGCTACAAATTGGCACACAATTTTTTTAGTTCCAAACTAAGCTTATAAGCTTATCCTATGAACATTATGTGGAAAGATAGATAGATATAGATTCTTAAATTTGTTGATGACTCGAGTACAAATGTCCATGTTTACCACACTGTACATTAGCCCCTAGTGGGATTTGAATTGGCAACCCTTGTCAAATATTATCTCCCATATTTTATCCCCATATTCCCATGGGAACGGGAATTATGTGTGTGAAACCATAAGCGCTGGTATGTTGTCGTAAACATGCATGATAATGTTGATGATGTTTGTACAATTTCATGGAAGCGTTTATCATTTATTCATCACAATATTTATTACGTTACAAGCAACATTTTAAGGTATTATTATTAATCATTTGCGATTCATTCAGTATTTTTTTGTATTATCAGCTATAATTCATGTTATGTTATTGTGATTTTTTATCTGGCTATTGAAAAATCATAATTAATCATATACAAACATACATATCATCATGCCCGTAATCTCCGAATTGGTAGGCAGAGTCAAAGGGGCAGCTTAACCCTGGCTGAATCTGGTTAGGAGGTTATGAGTAGTATATTTTGATGTAGAACATTTTTCTGAAGTTAGTTAAGACATATGTTCTTAATGCTTCAAGTACCGAGATTCCAGACACAATTGATTTTCAATTGTTATGGACCGGATATTGCGACGACCGGGACGTCAAAGGTTAACTAGCTGTGGCCTGGTTTCACCCGTGTTTTTGGTCAATGTTACACAGCCTTGCTCTATAAAGATACAACTCAAAAATATTTTTTCCAAATCGGTCTAGTAGTTCCTGAGATTAGTATGTTCAAGCAAACAAACAAACTCTTAGCTTTATAATATTAGTATAGATGTTTTAGTTTGTTATGTAGCATTACGTTACATATTGTCGGGAATAGTCCATTACCGTGTAACTAACACTAAATCATAAGGCTTAATTTTGAATGTTATTTCAGTCAAAGTCAGACTTTATGTGATTATGTGATCAAATGATAGTTACGCGGTAATGGACTATCCCTGACGATATGTAGATTAGTTAGTTAGTTAGTTGGGCATTTGTTTTCCGCACTTAGCCTCATAAGTGGGCCATTGTGCGTAAATGGTCACTGTACCACTACAGTGATCATTCAAACCATTTTAGCTCTGTCCAGAAGGTAATTAGATTTTTGGGACGTTTGAGTGCAGCCTCCATCGAAGGAGGGTTGCCTATGAGCCGTGCCCTTGTATCACTCACGCTGCTGCATTGTAAGAGAATGTGAGTTGGTGTTTCTATGATATGTAGATTATAAAAAAAATGTGAAACAAAAGTTTTGGATGGGTTATTTACAAAATTAAAGTTTTGAGTTAAAGTTTTAATAGTTTGAAGTTTAAAAATGCATGCCTGTGTATAAAGATAGCTGGACCTTAAGATTATAATTTTAAAAAGGGTGATTTTGTAAAATTTTGATACTAAATTAAGTTAAATTACTTACTTAATTAAAAAACATTACATACATACATACATATAACATCACGCCCATAATCCCCGAAGGGGTAGGCAGAGTCAAAGAGGCAGTAGCCCTTTCAACCACATTCAGCCAAAAACTGTTAAACACTGGGCTGATTAGATTGTGAAAAAGTAGTGTCAAGTGGCTAGCTCGTCGCCTACACAATCATATACCAAAACCCGATATACCATTAGTCGCCTTTTACGACATGCTAGGCAAGAACCACAGTTGGCATATTCTTTTTGAGTCCCAGACCAACATGGCAAGCCTAGATGACAGTGGCGTAGCTAGGTGACAAAGGGCCCTGGGGCAAAAAAGAAACTAGGGCCCATGCGCGTACGCAGCTTTGGCTCCAGGCCTGCTACTGCAGGGAGGGCACTAACAGTTTTCTTCCTACGTTACACAGAGTCAAGTCAAACTTAAATGAAGAGGTGTGCTTATCAGGTTTTAGGCCCCCCTCCAAGCTTAGGGCACTGCCCCGCCTTGCCCCTGGGTAGCTACGCCACTGCTACTTTTTTTTTTTTGAGAGGACATCGGTAGTTTGTCGAAGGCGGCCTTTACTACCTACCGGACTGGCGGGGGAGCGGGAAACTCTCACCCCTAACACTGTTAGATCAGACTATCAGACTACATCACATACATTGATCTGACTCCGAGGTAAGTAGCTTAAGCACTTGTGTTACATACATACATACATACATAATGTCACGCCTTTTTCCCATGGGGGTAGGCAGAGATCACGTACTTCCATTTGCTACGATCCTGACATACACTTGTGTTACGGATATCAGAAATAACAGTGGTATTACAAATATATACTTAAATATTATTTATTAACACCCAGACACAGAACAAACACAAGTATTCATCATACAAATATTTGTCCTGGTGATCGAACCCACAACTCTTGTCGCATGGGGCAGGGTGTCACTACCGAATGCGCCATCGAGCTTGTCAAGATGTTTACCTAAATGTTTGAAATTACCAATCAATGACTAGACAGCCTATTTTAGCATTTCAGTAATACCTCCCACGGTTCAACAGTTGGAACAGTTGGTATGACCAACACTAGAGTCTAATATTAGCATCCATTGCAATGGTTTGTTATAAATAGAATCACACAAATAACGTAAGCTGTGGGCGACGCGTTTTGGACTATGGCCCGTTTTGAAAGCTTTGGACTTCTAAAAGTCATAATTTAAGAGCATATCATGATGTTAGTCTAATAGCTGTGGTAGCTCAATGGTAAGGACACGCGCCTCTTAACCGCGGAGTGCGGGTTCAAACTCGGGCACGTACCTCTGGATTTTTCAAGTCTATGTACGTATTTATACCACTAGCTCGACGGTGAGGGAAAATATCCTGCAAATTCAAACAACTTTGGATTTGTAACCATGATCCAAAAATTGTCCGGTTCCCCTATCTTAGGGTTACGAAGGTCAGATCGGCAGTCGCTTCAATGTAATTACTAGACTCGCTAAATCCTAGATCATGGTCTAAGCGGACCCCGTCTAAGCACGGGACATAAAGCTAGGAAGATGATTAGTCTATCGGTGACTGCCTTGTAAGTCTAGAGTAGCATGCGCAAGCTAAGGACCAAGAGGTTCGAAGTCCGGGTAAAAAAATCTGTGGCTGAGTATTTCCATATTGAAATTACTCAGTAACAGCCTGGAGTCAGGAAGTTGGCGGTTTAATCACCCCCGTGCCTCAGAAAGCACGTTAAGCCGTTGGTCCTGCGCCTGACCTCTCTCCGGTCATGTCGGTGCCGTTTCACCGGACTATGAGAGTGAAGGAACAGAGAGTGCACCTGTGTTTGCGCACACACTTGTGCACTATAATATCTTCCTGGGTCGGCTTCTCGTTGAGATTGGCCGCCGTGATCAAAATATACCATCTGTGCAATCGGAATTTTTCGCTCGATGCAGCACATGACCGTGGATCCAGCAGAGCTACAACAGCACATTGCAATCCCTAGTAGGCGACGAGCTAGCCACTTGTCACTGCTTTTCCACAATTGTCCATCTAACCCAGCTTGTCCCATATTGGTCTGAGACTTAAAAACAATGCGCCAACTGTGGTTCTTGCCTAGCATGTCGTAAAAGGCGACTGATGGTATATCGGGTTTTGGGTTTGAGATTGTGTCTTAGGCGACGAGCTAGCCACTTGTCACTACTTTTCACAATTTTTCCATCTAACTGTCATGGCTGAATGTGGTTAAAGGGCCCTGCTGCCACTTTGACTCTACCTACCCCTTCAGGGATTATGGGCGTGATGTTATGTATGTATGAATGAAACAAAACTAATCCAGCCCGGTTAGATGAAAAATTGTGAAAAAGTGGTGACAAGTGGCTACATTGTCGCCTACACAATCACATACCCAAAACCTGATATACTATTAGTCGTCTTCTACGACATGCTAGGCAAGAAACACAGTTAGCAAATTATTTTTAAGTCCCAGACCAATATAGGACGTTAAACGATTAATTTATTGCTTTATTTGTAACCAATGCATAACCTTAAGTAATCGCCCTTCGTTATCTTATGTCGCAGTTATATTACGGTCGTGATAAATGTGGTTTCGTTATCTATTACGTAACGATAACGTATAGATAACGGGTTGCCTATATTCGGTTATCGTGGTTCGAGCATAATTTGTAAAGTAACTAGTAAAATATATACAGATAATTAAAGTTAAAGTTACTTTAACTTTAAGAGCGGTGGTAGCTCAATGGTAAGGACACGCGCCTCTTAACCGAGGAGTGCGGGTTCAAACCGGGCACGTACCTCTGGATTTTTCAAATCTATGTACGTATTTATACCACTAGCTCGGCGGTGAGGGAAAACATCGTGATGAAACCTGCAAATTCAAATAACTTTGGATTTGTAACCATGATCCAAAAATTGTCTGGTTCCCCTATCTTAGGGTTACGAAGGTCAGACCGGCAGTCGCTTCAATGTAATTACCAGACTCGCTAAATCCTGGATCATGGTCTAAGCGGACCCCGTCTAAACACGGGACATAACGCTAGGACGATGATGAATTAAAGTTAAAGTTACTATTGGTAATGTCAAAATAACAGCTTGTTACTTAACGTTTACATACGTATTATCACGTGGAATTCCGAAGGGGTAGGCAGAGTTAAAGGGGCAGCTAGCCTTTTAACCACATGCAGCAAAATAAAACTGGGCTGGGTTAGATGGAAAATTGTGAAAAAGTAGTGACAAGTGGCTAGCTCGTCGCCTACACAATCACACACCCAAAACCTGATATACCATTAGTCGCCTTTTACGACATGCTAGGCAAGGAACATAGTTGGAACATTATTTTTAAGTCCCAAACTAACATGGGACAAGTCCTATTATTATTTACTTTGATTTATGTTGTTAGGTACACCGAAAGAATTATTAATTAAAGATATGAATATAAACACTGGCCAAGTCCGAGTCGGATTCGCTCACGAAGAGTTCCGTACCATGATCTAGCTGTTAGCCGTTTTATGGCAAAAAAAAAACATGTCTATTGTATGGGAGTCCCCTTAAATATTTATTTTATTCGGTTTTTCATTTTGTTGTTGTAGCGACAACAGAAATAAATCATCTGTGAAAATTTCAACTGTCTAACTGTCTCGTAGTGCAACAGTCCTCAGGACACGCAATATCCGCGCGCATCTCTCAGATTCGGCCAGAAAGACAAGATCGTCGAAGTGGCCATGGGGGGTGGTGGGCTTGTCTAACTTGGTGACAGACAGACAGACGGACGGACAGCGGAGTCTTAGTAATAGGGTCCCGCCCGTTTTCCCTTGGGGTACGGAATCCTAAAAATATACATCACGTAGATTAATTCAATATACGTCTTATCAATTAACCCTCTCACTCACACACGGACATACAAAAGAGAATTGGTATTAAATACTGCAAGACATGTCAATGTCGTGAGAGCGGTGATAGCTCAATGCTAAGGACACGCGCCTCTTAACCGAGGAGTGCGGACTCAATCCCGGGCACGTACATCTGGATTTTTCAAATCTATGTACGTATTTATGCCACTAGCTCGACGGTAAGGGAAAACATCGTGATGAAACCTGATAATTCAAACAACTTTGGATTTGTAACCATGATCCTAAAATTGTCTGGTTCCTATCTTAGGGTTACGAAGGTCAGATCGGCAGTCGCTTCAATGTAATTACCAGATTCGCTAAATCCTGGATCATGGTCTAAGCGGACGCCGTCTAAGCACGGGACATAACGCTAGGAAAATGATGTTAACCCTTTCTCCCCCTTGTTGCAGATGCGACGCGGACCCGGCAGCGCTCGCCAAGTACGTGTACGCGCTGGTGAAGAAGGACAAGCCGCTGCAGGAGCTGCGCGACGGCATGCTGGACCAGCTGGACGTGTTCCTGCAGCACGGTGAGTGGAAGGGGGGAGTTGACTCATCCAGGACGAGGTTAGTCGTTTTGGGTTAGACGCGTTAATTCGTCTGGGCTGGATGAGTCGTTTTGGGTTGGACGGGTTAATTTGATAAGAACGAGATGAATTGCAAACCCCTGCGCCAGGAAGTTGGCGGTAATCACCCTCGTGCCTCGGAAAGCACGTTAAGCCATTGGTCCTCTCTCTCCGGTCATGTCAGCGCATGCACCTGCATGTTTGCGCACAACTTGTGCACTATAATATCTCCTGCGTAATTGGCTAATCATCGTTGAGATTGGCCGCCGTAACTGAAATCGGTTATGAGGATATTATTATTATAACTAACTAAACTTCGCGCCACTTCTCTAGCGGGGTAGGCAGAGAACCGAACGCCATACAGCACGATCCTTACTCACCTCACTCGCCTCAACATTCTTGATCCTATTAATACGAGCTCTACGGTTTTTATGTACAGTTATAGAAATTGTCTCTATCACTGAAAGTACTCTATTAAATTATCTCGTTCTTTACAGAGACAAAACCCTTTGTGGATATGTTGTTCAAATCGCTGGAGAGTCACGAGTACCTCATGCCGACCGAGAGGAAACAGCCCTCCCCGCCTCCTGAGCCTCCCAACGAGGAGGAGAAGGAGTCAGACTTAGAGAATAACCATGGTGAGTCGGTGAATATGGTGTTGACGCTGATCGGCACTGTCACGAACAGGGCATTGCCATTAGCTTGTCTGGTCAGTCACATACATTTTAGATTTCGTATAGACTTGACACAGACAGATGTCGCTACAGGCATCATTTAGATTGATTGAGAGATAAAACCGAATTAAAACATTATTGTTGTTATTAAAAATGGTTTTTTTTTCATAAAATAATTTTTTTACGTAATTTCTTAGATAATTTATTAAATTTAGGTGAACAACATGAATATAAAATATTTTCTTTAGAAGCAAACCAAAATAATCTTTGTTTTAAAACCATGAATTTTACACAGATGGCGTTTTATTACTAAGAAACAACTAACCTGTGCTTGTAGCGGCATCTTGTATTATTCCTGACAAACAGACTAAACTTTGCTGAAGTTCCAATTACTCACCACTGTCGCTGTTCTTGCGCGAGTTATAGCAGTAACGTTTCAAGTATGGGCAGTGACCCTCTGTTGTACGGAGTATATTATTACTCTATGCCATTAGTAACAGGGCATTACATTAGCGGTGGTAGCTCAATGGTAAGAACACGCGCCTCTTAACCGAGGAGTGCGGGTTCAAACCCGGGCACGTACCTTTGGATTTTTCAAGTCTATGTACGTATTTATACCACTAGCTCGACGGTGAGGGAAAACATCGTGATGAAACGTGCAAATTCAAACAACTTTGGATTTGTAACCATGATCCAAAAATGGTCTGGTTCCCCTATCTGAGGGTTACGGAGGTCAGACCGACCGAGTCGCTTCAATGTAATTACCAGACTCGCTAAATCCTGGATCATGGTCTAAGCGGACCCAGTCTAAACACAGGACATAACGCTAGGAAGATGATGATGATGTTAAAATTACAAAAAACTATTGCTTACATATTTTTTCATTTGTTCAGCAAACCAAAAATTACTAAGGTTGTTGTTGTTGCGCGTGGAAGTTCCGCGTGACGTCACTTGTTCTGTAAAATGTTAGCAACAAGCGCCCCACTTTTTACACTCCTTTGAAGCGCTGTATATTTGTAATTTTTCGCGATTATTCCCGCTGTCCACCTCCTGCTTGTCCCCCGCGGGTGGACAGAGACACAAATGTTTTAAAAACCTCTCGCTGTCCACCCCGGGTGGACAAAGACACGATTTTCATATTACTACTCTCGATGTCCACCTCCGGTGGACAAAGCCACTGCTTCAATAAACATTCTCAATGTCCACCCCTGCTGGATTTGAGTGTAAATAATTATCACAAAATTAATTATGTAGGTAGTTTAATCATATTGTCAATATCTTTTAATTTTACAATTTTTGCAAATAATATTAATAATATTAATCAGTCACAGAAAATATCTTTACATTCTCATCCTTTCTAAAAATAAATTAATAGTAATGTCCCCATTGTCGAGTCTCATTTGCATGTCGTGAATATAATTATCACTTAAAATACATTTCTTTTTACGTTTATTGGTATTATTTATACCTTGGCTCATTTGCTTTTTTCGCACTACGAAAAAATTTTCATCTTCTTGAAGGACGCTTAAGGCCAGGAATGCGTTTGGTTTTTTTTTTCCCATGGCTTTATTGATTTTATTGTGCCACCCTTCGATTAAATGCTGTACAGCACCTTTCACGCAACTTTACTCTATACATGGAGATATAGGCAGTACTAAAAATAATACTAATATCTTACCATTGATATATGCATATATGACTCGCCGCGATGTCGAATCATACAAAATTCTATTTAGCTTAATTAAGAGTCAGATACCTGAATGGGAACCTCCACCCCTGGTGGACAGCGAGAGGTTTTTAAAACATTTGTGTCTCTGTCCACCCGCGGGGGACAAGCAGGAGGTGGACAGCGGGAATAATCGATTTTTCGAGTATTAGATAAAGCAAAAATTACGTGTTCAATAGTTTTTGATAATCTTAACTATTTGCAGGCAAAAAAAACATGTTCAGTCAGAGAAACCTACAGAATAGTAGCCTATTCTATACAGTATTTTCCTGTTAAAGTTGTCCCCCCTACATACGTAAGTGCAGCCCTCCCCCCTGGAACTTATTTGCCCAGGTCTCGACAAGCTCGATGGCGCATGCGGTAGTGACCCTGCCCCATGCGCCAAGAGTTGTGGGTTCGATCCCCACTCAGGACAAACATTCGTATGATGAATACTTGTGTTTGTTCTGTGTCTGGGTGTTAATATCCAATATTTAAGTGTGTATTTGTAATACCACTGTTGTTTCTGATATCCGTTACACAAGTGCTCAAGCTACTTACCTCGGAGTCAGATCAATGTATGTGATGTAGTCGGATATTAATTTAAAAAAAAAAAAACTAAGAACCTATCGATAATATTGTAATCCCCCCCCCGGAGCAAAAGCTGCGTATGCCCATGCTCCCCTATCTATTTGGAGTGGGTTATGTTTCTTTAACAACCCCATCGTTTGTTCCAGTCCCCCTCCCCGCCACGAACGGTGAGGAGGCTCGCCCGGCGGCGCGGCGCGTGCTGGCGCGCAAGGGGTCCGCGCTGGCGCCGCCCGCGCCTCCCGCGCCGTCCGTGCACCCCGCGCACCCCGTGCACCCAGCGCACCCCGCGCACCCCGGCGCACCCCGCGCACCCCGCGCCGCCCGGCCCCCCTCCGCCCGCGCCGCGCGCGCCTCCGCACGAGCAGACGCTTGTCAAGGTGAGTGCGATGACAAGGACTATACTTAGGGCTCGTACTCATGAACACGTCGTGACGTGACGTGAATTTTCACGTTGCTCGACGTGGAGACCTACGTTACGACGTGTCAATGTTCTTATGAAAGAAAAAAAAAGTTGCGTGAAAAAAAAATTATATATAACATCACGCCCATAATCCCTGAAGGGGGATTAGGGTAGGGGCCTGCTGCCTCATTGACTCTGCCTACCCCAGAGTCAAAGAGGCAGCAGGCCCCTTTAACCGCATTCAGCCAAAACAAAACTGGGCTGGGTTAGATTGAAAATTGTAAAAAAGCAGTGACAAGTGGCTAGTTCGTCGCCTACACAATCACACATCCAAAACCCAATATACCATTAGTCGCCTTTTATGACATGCTAGACAAAAACCACAGTTGGCATATTCTTTTTAAGTCCCAGACCAACATGGGACAGTGGGCTGGGTTGGATATATATAACATCACGCCCTTAATCCCCGAAGCGGTAGGCAGAGTCACAGAGGCAGCAGGCCCCTTTAACCGCATTCAGCCAGAAACAAAACTGGGCTGGGTTAGATGGAAAATTGTGAAAAAGTTGTGACAAGTGGCTAGCTCGTCGCCTACACAATCACACACCCAAAACCCCATATACCATTAGTCGCCTTTTACGACATGCTGGGCAAGAACCACAGTTGGCACATTATTTTTTAAGTCCCAGACCAACATCGGACAATCAGGGACTGTTTATTAAGAAAATCCACGTTTTTTTATTTCCCAGGTGCTACCTCTCACTGAACTGCTGGAAGAAGTAGATCACGCGCCACGGAGAAGGGACAGGAGGTCAGATTCGGTATGTGAACATTTTATATCTTGTTTGAATGTGATAACAATTAAATAAAAACATAAATTAAGTTAAGTTAAGTTATGAAAATGCGTGAATCAATACTTTTATGTCATACAATAGCCTGATTAAATTTGGCTCGATGGCGCATTCGGCAGCGATCCTGCCGTATCTAATTACACCTAAGAGCCCTTACTCACCGAGTCGCTAAGGCGACGTCGCCGGCTACGTTTCCAAACATTTCGTATTACTATGTCTGGTCAGTCACATACATTTTAGATGTCGTATAGACTTGACACAGACAGATGTCGCTACAGGCGTCATTTAGATTGATTGAGAGATAAAACCGAATGAAAACGTTATTTCACTTTTAAAAAAAAAAAATTCATAAAATAAGTTTTTACGTCATTTCTTTGACAATTTATTAAATTTAGGTGAAAAACATTAATCAATACTTATAATAAATCTGTAGAGGTCAATTCTGTACATGAAATATATTTTCAAAATAACTATCAGGGGGGTGATTAGTGATCGATACTGATGCCAAAAATGCAATCAGTAACATTTTTGTCTGTCTGTCTGTCTGTCTGTCTGTCTGTCTGTCTGTCTGTCTGTCTGTCTGTCTGTCTGTCTGTCTGTATGTTCCTTATAGAAACAAAAACTACTCGACGGATTTTAACGAAACTTGGTACAATTATTCTTTATACTTCTGGGCAGGTAATAGTATACTTTTCATCACGCTACAATCAATAGGAGTAGAGTAGTGAAGGGAAATGTTGGGAAAACGGGAGAAGTTACTTCATTTTTTAAGCTTCCGTCGCGTGTGCAGCCTTAATAGTTAAAGTTACATAGAAATCATGTATGACGGAAATAGTCTTTATAATATTAACCATAAACGCGGGTGACACCGCTGCCAGAGCTAGTATACTAATATCTCTTTGCCTACCCCGCTAGGGAAGTGGCGTGAAGTTTAGTTAGTTAGTTAGAGTATATATAAAAATGGGTTGGCTAAATTCTTAAAATAGATTTTGAATTAAATGTTGACTTGGCACATATAGAATTAGTTGTATTAAGCCACATATAATTTACATAACATAATATTGTTCTTTAAATTGTTTGTAGTAGGGAAACCCAACTTGGCGGTATAGAGTTGGAGTGAAAACTTTTAATCATATAAAAAAATTGTTCGCCGTTTTATTTTGCGCCCGTATTTCTTCATAAAAATACGTTTTATACTTTAAGTCGGAATAAAATGTTCTTCGGGATAAAAATCTTGATTTTGTAAATATTTTTTTTTTATATAAAACAATTAAAAATAGACTGTGCAGGATTTTTTAGCCCAACCCCTTTTTAATATATTTTCTAATATACTAAATGTATTATGAAATATGTTTCCTGTAACTTTGTGAGTTTTTGAGACACCATTATATATTTTTTTAATTGATTTTTTTAATAATAATATTTGACCCGTGCTTCGGTGTTAGTATATACAAAAAATTACCGTGTATTAGTTGTTTAAACTGCCCCGTCCGCCGGAACGGGCGAGGCATAGGAGCGGTGAGCGAGTCTAAAATCGACCAATAGAAAATGTCCACTGAAGACGAGCGGGGATTTTATGCAATTCTATTGGTGTATTCTATTCGTCGGTCCCCGCTAGAGTGGTCAGGCGGCTGTTGTCCGTGTTCGCTAAGTGTGAGGTGTTTGTCGGCAGCTGCGCGACAAGGAGGAGCGGCGGCGGCGGCGCTCGCGCTCGTGGGAGCGGCGCGCGCGCGCGCGGCGCCACGACGAGCGCGCGCACGCGCACGCGCACAGGTACGCGCTCACAGCGACACCGACACAGACTCGCGCTTTGGTGCTCTCTACGAACGGCTGGTTTCGGTGCCTTGTGAAGTCGCCCCTATTTTGGCGCCTCGTTGGGCGCCCTCTTTTGTCGCCCCTATTTTGGCGCCCTAGTTGGAAGTTTCTTAGATTCTCTCCTGGCGTCCTACTCTGGTGTCCCTCTTTAGTCCCTCTTTTCGGAGGTCCGCTTGTGGCGCCTTATTTTGGTGCTCCTTGTTAATTCCTTCTAAAGACCTTTTCACGAATCTCCTTTTGGCGCCCTATTTGAGCGCCCCCATTTGATACCCTCTATTAGTATATAGTAAAGCTGTTTTATTTTAAAGCCTCATTAAGCGCCCTATTATACACTATTTCGGTCGCTCTTATGGCGCCTTTCATTCTATTTTTGGCGCCCCGTTAAACGCCCTATTTTAGCGATTCATTTTGGGCCCCTTTTAGTCCTGTCTTTAAGCACTTCCTTTTAGAACTTAAATTTCCTTTAGCGTTTCCTAAAAAGTTGCTAAAAACATCACGTGATTAATGGACGGCCCCCTTACTCTTTTAAAAGACAAATTTTACAAATTTGTAAACTTAATTATTATATACTTAGACTATGTAGATATCACTGCAGGTGAACACTTCATTATGAAGTTAACCATGAATCCTTGTCATTGAAGTAATCTTGTAATAACCCTTACTCATTAAAAATGATTTAATATATAATTTGAACTTATGTAAGGGTAATGTTATAATACTTTGTGGTAGTTTATTAAACATTTTAATACTTAGACCAATAAACGAATTACCACTCTTTTAGAGTCTATGAATAGGAACAGCAAGTTTTATTTGTTTGTCGTATTAACGAAATGACAAGTGCCGTTTGTCGATAGAAGGCCGGCGTCGAAGTCCCCTTCGCCCCGCGGCAGATACAGGAACAGAAGCCCGCCCACGGCCGTCGGGGACAGAGTCGGCAGCAGGTCGAGGTATGTACACTTGTATATATGTTATATATTCATCTGCTGTATAGTTGTAATTTTTGACATTCATCATCATCTTCCTAGCGTTATGTCCCGTGTTTAGACGGGGTCCGCTTATACCATGATCCAGGATTTAGCGAGTCCGGTTATTACATTGGAGAGGTTTGACCTTCGTAACCCTAAGATAGGGGAACCAAACAATTTTTGGATCATGGTTACAAATCCAAAGTTTGAATTTACAGGTTTCATCACGATGTTTTCCTTCACCGTCGAGCTAGTGGTATAAATACGTACATAGACTTGCAAAAATCCAGAGGTACGTGCCCGGGTTTGAACCCGCACTCCTCGGTTAAGAGGCCGAAACGTCAAGCTGTAAGCACTCATGTACTACATAATGCATATCGCGTTTAGTCCGTCAGTATTATTTCCAGTGATAATGCAACGCGAAAGTTTAAAATCGTATATATGAACGTCTTATGATCAAAACCTAAAAATTGGATCGTTTTTTCATTCTCCTGTAAAATAATCATATCTACAGTTAGGAGGTATTGTCGCTTCATCGTCGAATGTGAGTATTTGACTTTATGCTAAAAATCCTCATTCCCCAGGTCACGATCACCGGTCCCAGTGCGAGAGAGAGAGCACGACCGCGACCGGGAGCGGCTGCGCGTCCCCCGGGAGCTAGAGAGGGAGAGGATGTCCAGGGATAGGGAGCACAGAGACCGCATGTCTATCTCGCGGGACAGAGACAGGTATATGTGTTTGACGTTGTGAATATTAATGTGTGGTTGTTGGATTTTAGACGTATCATTTCGATATTATGTCCAACGCAGGAGATATTATATTATTATCGACTGCCTCGTTGGTCTAGTGGTAGCATGCGCCGCCTAAGGACCAAGAGGTCCCGGGTTCAAATCCCGGGTCGGGCCAAAAATTTGTGGCTGGTTATTTCAATATTGAAATTACTCAGTAACAGCCCGGAGTCAGGAAGTTGGCGGTTTAATCACCCCCGTGCCTCGGAAAGCACGTTAAGCCGTTGGTCCTGCGCCTGACCTCTCTCCGGTCATGTCGGATTGCCGTCTCACCGGACTATGAGAATGAAGGAATAGAGAGTGCACCTGTGTTTGCGCACACACTTGTGCACTATAACATCTCCTGCGCTGGCTAATCCTCGTTGAGGTTGGCCGCCGTAACCGATATCGGTTAGGAGGACATTATTATTATTATATGAGGAGTTGGAGGAGACTTGTCGGATCAAAAACCGACAAGTCGCACACAGGCCGTTATTTTTTGTTATTTTTTTTCCGCTAGTATTATTATGACGCGCTTTAATAATTTATGAAATATAAATTATTTATATTTATTTATTCTCATAAATCTGCAGAATAGCGAAAAAACAAAAATAACGACCTATGTGGGTCTTGTCGGTTTTTGTTCCGACGCTCCTCATATATACTGCACAAGTGTGTGCGCAAACACAGGTGCACTCTCTGTTCCTTCACTCTCATAGTCCGGTGAGACACCGACATGACCGGAGAGAGGTCAGCCGCAGGACCGACGGCTTAACGTGCTTTCCGAGGCACGGGTGTGATTAAACCGCCAACTTCCTGACTCCGGATTGAAATATCCAGCCAGAAATTTTGGCCCGAGTCGGGAATTGAACCCGGAACCTCTTGGTCCTTAGGCGCGTGCTGCTAGACCAACGAGGCAGTCAAATGTGTTGGATAGTTAATTTATCCAGAAAGGCTAAGGCTTCAAGTACACGACGCCGGAACCGCACCGGCGCCGGACCGCATTTTTGTGTATACGAATGAATATCGCGCTTGCGCCGCACCGGCGCCGCGCAGTAATCGTTGTTCACTCAGCATCAAAATACAACACGCGGTCTCGGTGCGGCGCAGGCGCGGTTTTCATTCGTATACACAAACATGCGCTCCGGCGTCGTGTATTTGAAGCCTGACATCTATACTTATAATAAATCTGTAGAGGTCAATTCTGTACATGAAATATATTTTCAAAATAACTATCAGGGGGTGATTAGTGATCGATACTGATGCCAAAAATGCAATCAGTAAAATTTTTGTCTGTCTGTCCGTCTGTCTGTCTGTCTGTCTGTATGTCTGTATGTTCCTTATAGAAACAAAAACTACTCGACGGATTTTAACGAAACTTGGTACAATTATTCTTCATACTCCTGGGCAGGTAATAGTATACTTTTCATCACGCTACAATCAATAGGAGCAGAACAATCAAGTGAAGGGAAATGTTGTAAACCGGGAGAAGTTACTCCATTTTTTAAGCTTCCGTCGCGTGTGCAGCCTTAATGGTTAAAGTCGCATAGAAATCATGTATGACGGAAATAGTCTTTATAATATTAACCATAAACACGGGTGACACCGCTGGCACAGCTATTAACCATAAACGCGTGTGGTCCCGCCAGGTCGCGCGAGCGGTCGCGCGAGCGGTCGCGCGGGTCGACGTCCCCGCGGGACGCGCGCCCCGACCACGGGGACGCGTACAAGAGACGCTGCCGGGACTTCGATGGTGAGTGTTTGTTTATTGTTTAACCGACTTCAGGAGAAGGAGGTAAGGTTAAGTTATCGATTACGCGAGGCGTTTTTGAAACAATAGGGATGTTGACTGTCTAGTCAATTGAGATACTTTTTAAGAGCTGTCATAACGAAATCACTTCATAGATTTTGTATGGGCTAGTCAACGTGTGACGTCACTAGTTTGTATAGTCAACTGACTTAATATTAAGCAGTTTTTGTAAAATAAAAAATCTTTATGATACAAATTCAATAAGGCTTAACAGCATACTACGATACTTTCTTTTTCAGAATTGATAATTCAAAATTAAATATAATGGGTGTCGACATCCCAATTTTCGACTACCCCATGTGAGATTTGATGAGACTATGCTTGTCGGCAATCTGTCTCGTTTTATTCAAGTCTGACGAATCGGTTGCTGTGTGGCTTGATATTATGTCGTTGACAAGTATGACCTCTTCGCTTAATGAGGGTTTTTTGAATTAAAACATCCTAAAGATGGCGCAACTGTGACTTGCGGTCTTGTCACCCTCCTCATTGGTTAGTTGACAAACTGTTAACAAACTGACATGCTGTCAACACGGAGCCAATAGTGCCATCTGGCGGTTTTTGTAATTTTGAAAACCCTCGTTTTGAGACGACGGTGGTAAATTTGTAGTCATTGCCTTGTTTTTGCAGACGGGTGTCGCGATCGGTGTCGGGGGTAGCCAAATATAACCGCGAATGGGATTGTGTGGAATGAGACGAAAGTTGGTCGATGTCTGATTTAATTACCGTCATATCACAGTTAGTGTGTGTGCTTGCCCATGTTGTTATGTTTACTTAGGGTTACGAAGGTCAGATCGCCAGTCGCTTCAGACTCGCTAAATCCTGGATCATGGTCTAAGTGGACCCCGTCTAAACACGGGACATAACGCTAGGAAGATGATAAAACCCAGCTTAAGTTTATTGTTGGCTAAAAGTGATTGAAGGTGCTCACTGCTCTTTGGGAGATTGCGGGAGTCATATATATTTGTACATATATTTTCTTTTGCCACTTTAAGATGTCCATGTACTATACTAGAACTTGCCAATAACATTCTGATGGTTTTGTCACAGAGAAAGGCTACTGCATGCGCGGCGACCTCTGCCAGTGGGACCACGGCACCGACCCCCTGGTGCTGGAGGACGCCGCGCTCACGAGGGTGCTGACCGTACCCCCCGCCGTGCCAGGTGAGAGACACTGACCACACCGGTACAGGAGAGTGTGAGGAGATACTGCTCTCATTGACTTATAGATGGTTACTGAAAGTTAAGAATTTGGAATTCCTAATACAATAAATTAATTCTTAATTTTAATTGTATCCAAATTCGTATCCGTATCCGTACCCGTATTCGTATCCGTATCTGTATCCGTATCCGTATCCGTATCCGTATCCGTATCCGTATCCGTATCCGTATCCCTATCCCTATCCTTATCCTTATCCTCATCCGTATCCATACCCGTATCTGTACCCGTATTTATCCCAGTTTCCGTATCTGCATCTATAGTAGTATCCGTACCTGTATCTGTCACCGTACCCGTATCCGTATCGTCTAGTTTGTAATGTACCGCTCCGTCCGCAGAGTACAACCCGCTGGCGCCGGACATCTGGTGCGGCGCGGGCGGCGGGTTCGCGCCGTTCGCGCACGCGCCGCACGCGCACGCGCACGCGCACCCGCACCCGCACGCGCACCCGCCCAGGGAGCTCATACCGATACCCAGGCAAGTGTTGTATGCTATATGGAAACCGATATATAGACAATTCTTGAGGTGGTCATGCATATGTTACAGTTAAAACTCATAACCGGTCAAAACCACTTTTAACTACAAAAATCAGGCAAAAGTGGTTTTGATCGATGCTTTTAGTTAAAAAACAATTTTGACTGTTTTTCGTAGTATAAAGTGGTTTTAATTAAAAAAAGAAAAGAAGAAACGGTACCCCTCATCGCCTTAGTGGAAGTGAAGTGTGGGTGACTCGGCGTAGCCTTCGCTTCCACAAATCACCTCCGGCGACCGGCCCGCCGTATACGGCGGGCACCACTGGTCCCCCTCCAGGTGGTATGGAGGGGGAGGCGGGAATGACCGGGGGTAAAGTGGTTTTAACTAAGGGCATCGGTCAAAACCACTTTTTGCTGCTAAAATATTGGGTAATAGTGATTGTGACCAACTTGTATCGATTAAAAGTGGTTTTGACTAAGATTGTTAGTCAAAACTAGTTTGACTGGAAATATTGAATAAAAGTCATAGGAAATTATTACAAAATCGTTTAATTATTGAAAAAATGAACATTAATTGCCATACAAATAGTTTTATAACACATTTTTTATGAATTTCCTGGTAATGTTCACTGACTACCTTAACTTTTTATGAATTTAGACCGAGTCTGAATAATCAGGCAAAATCACTTTTGACTGCAAAAACCAGTCAAACAGTTTTTAACTCAGAGCATCGGTCAAAACCACTTTTGCCTGATTTTTGTAGTTAAAAGTGGTTTTGACTGGTTATGCGTTTTAACTGTAACACATTGGCTGAATGAAGACGTTGGAATTCATAACCCAATTTATATTTGTGGTTCTAGACAATATTTACATGTTTTTTTAACGAGTCGGCGTCTGTGGCGTGACTATAGGGTGGCATGAGTGGCAGAATGCTACTTGCCCCTGCCCAGGAGAGGCCCCAGAGCCACATGAGCTGGAGCTGCCTTAGCGCTGGCGTTGAAAGCAAATACTGTCAGAGTGTAGGCTCCAATCGATAGGTCTTGATGGATATAGTTCCTCTACCACTTGCCACTGGAGTCAGCACAACTCCAGGACTGGGGGACGAGTGTAATCTCCCTGACGGAATATAGAAAGTGTGTTCCATCAATAAGAGTTTTCAAATATACAAAAACCGCCAGATGGCACGGGGGAGTCTCGTGGTCTTATCACTGTCACTATTGGCTCTTTGTTGACAGCACGTTAGTTTGGTCTGACAACTAACCAATGAGGAGGGTCACAGTTACGCGATCTATTGGATGTTTTAATTAAAAATACCCTCATTAGCGTTTGACACACCCGGCTAGGGATTGCAATGCTGTATCCAGCAATCCAGTTGAACCCAGCTCAATTTTAGCTGTGCTGTGTATCCAGCGACATGTGCTGGTTTAATGCTGCTGGATCTCAATCCCTACAAGAGATTACAATGCTGGATCAAGCAATCCAGTTGAACCCAGCCCAATTTTAGCTGTGCTGTGTATCCAGCGACATGTGCTGGTTTAATGCTGCTGGATCTCAATCCCTACAAGAGATTACAATGCTGGATCAAGCAATCCAGTTGAACCCAGCCCAATTTTAGCTGTGCTGTGTATCCAGCGACATGTGCTGGTTTAATGCTGCTGGATCTCAATCCCTACAAGAGATTACAATGCTGGATCAAGCAATCCAGTTGAACCCAGCCCAATTTTAGCTGTGCTGTGTATCCAGCGACATGTGCTGGTTTAATGCTGCTGGATCTCAATCCCTACAAGAGATTACAATGCTGGATCAAGCAATCCAGTTGAACCCAGCCCAATTTTAGCTGTGCTGTGTATCCAGCGACATGTGCTGGTTTAATGCTGCTGGATCTCAATCCCTATACAAGAGATTGCAATGCTGGATCAAGCAATCCAGCTGGGTCCGGCACAATTTTAGCTCTGCTGGACCGAGCGTCATGTGCTGGTGTAATGCTGCTGGATCTCAATCCCTATACAAGAGATTGCAATGCTGGATCAAGCAATCCAGCTGGGTCCGGCACAATTTTAGCTCTGCTGGACCGAGCGTCATGTGCTGGTTTAATGCTGCTGGATCTCAATCCCTACAAGATATTGCAATGCTGGATCAAGCAATCCAACTGGGTCCGGCACAATTTTAGCTCTGCTGGACCGAGCGTCATGTGCTGGTGTAATGCTGCTGGATCTCAATCCCTATACAAGAGATTGCAATGCTGGATCAAGCAATCCAGCTGGGTCCGGCACAATTTTAGCTCTGCTGGACCGAGCGTCATGTGCTGGTGTAATGCTGCTGGATCTCAATCCCTATACAAGAGATTGCAATGCTGGATCAAGCAATCCAGCTGGGTCCGGCACAATTTTAGCTCTGCTGGACCGAGCGTCATGTGCTGGTTTAATGCTGCTGGATCTCAATCCCTACAAGATATTACAATGCTGGATCAAGCAATCCAGCTGGGTCCGGCACAATTTTGAGCTCTGCTGGACCGAGCGTCATGTGCTGGTACCAGCAAAATGCCGCTGGATTCCAAACCCTACACCCGGCCCAGTGAGTTGAGCTACCACAGTGTTCACATGTGTATTGTATGAACTTAACACGGAGATGTTTCTTCAGGATCAGGCACGAGGCTGCCGGCATGATGCCGCAGGTGCCCCCTCCGCCGAGGCATCCGCCCCCCCACAAGAAGAATTTCGATTACAACAGACTGGGTGAGTCAGAATTAGTACTTACTAGTGTTATTAATGTGAAAGTCAAAAAAACGAGGATCAATAGGGCCAACACTTTGCGCCCTCTATCTCAAAAATTGTGTAATGTATAAAAAAATATCAAACGAAAGTTGTAGATAATTCTACAGTATTTGTAATCCCCAAAGAGGTCTATATTTATTTATATTTTATATTATACCACTAGTAGCCTTTTACGACATGCTAGGCATTCTCAAAACGGGACAAAAAAAAAAATTATCCCGGTAAAATTGGTAGATCTATCGGATGCACTATAGATTTTCTGTAACATAAAAATAAAAATTCAAAATCCTACTAATATTAAAAATGCGACAATTTGCATTATGGATGGATGTTTGTTATTCTTTCACAAAAAAACTACTGAATGGATTTTAATGAAACTTTAGAATAATATAGCTCATACACCCGTATAACATATAGGCTATGTTTCATCGATGTACCACGCGAGCGAAGCCGCGGGCAGAAGCTAGTATTATAAACGCGAAAGTTTGTATGAATGGACGTGTGGATGTGTGTTACTGTTTTACGCAAAAAGTACTGCATTGATTTTAATGAAACTTTGCAATAGTATAGCTTATACATTAGAATAACACATAAGTTATGTTTCATCGATGTACCACGCGAGCGAAGCCGCGTGAAATTGACAATCGGTCTCACAGTTTGATAAGGACGACTTAATAATCTTAACTCGGGAATCAGCCGATAACCTTATACCTTGACCCCACAGGTGCACCCCGCCCCCCTCTGCCGGCGAATGCAGTTAACTGCTCTCTGGAAGTGAAGAAGGTCCCCCGGGGCCTGAACGACATCACACATCTTAACAACCACTTTAGCAAGTTCGGGAAAATTGTTAATATACAGGTGAGTTATAGTTAAGAGAGGAAATATATAGACAGGGAAGAAAATGAGGAAGGAAGGAAGTCAAGAAACACAGTTGGCACATTCTGTTTAAGTCTCAGACCAACACTGGACAAAATTGTAGACACATTAAAATTTAATACTACCAAGTTAATGTTATTCCTATACTCGTTCTAAAATACGTAAATCAATATAAAATTAGTTTCGTTTTGTTTTGTTTTGTTTTGATTTGATTTGATTTGATTTGATATTGTCTCCCCCCAGGTGTGCTTCGAAGGCGATCCCGAGGCGGCGCTGATCACGTTCTCCAACCCGACGGAGGCGAACGTCGCGTACAAGAGCACGGAGGCGGTGCTCAACAACAGGTTCATCAAGGTCTTCTGGCACAACCCGGAGGTGAGTGGATGGGTGACCGTCGCGTGAAGGTGCCAGGACTCATATCTTGCTGATGTTTTGATAAATCTTGGTTTTGTTTTCACTCTTATTGTTTTATTTTTATATATTTTCCGATGGACGCGTTAAATGTCTAAAATGTTTTTCATGCATATTTGGACGGAGAGGAGAGTCCTGCCAAATTTCATGTTATTTTTTCTGGATGAGCAAACCTCATTGTAACGATTAGTAGTGACGTCTGTGATGAAGACTCACCACCACCATCATAATTATCATCACCATCATCATAATCATCATCACCATCATAGTCATTATCACCACCTGCATCATCATCATGACAAACATAATCAACATCATTATTTTACAGGCCCGTTGGTCGAATGGTCAGAGACCCTGGCCACGAATCCAAGGGTCGCGGGTTCGAATCCCGATAGGGGTAAATGTTTCGTGTCATGAACATGGACATTTGTACTCGAGTCATGGATGTTTATAAACGTATTTAAGTATATCTATCCATTCACCTAGTATCAATAGCACAAGCTTATAAGCTTAGTTTGGAACTAGGGAATTGGTGTGTCAGTCTGGAGAATATTATAACGTGTTACAAAATACCCCGTAAAAAATATAATTAGTACTGGTTGCAGAAAAATGTCAAGTTGGAAAAAAAAATATATGTTGTCAATTTCATATCTTTAAAATTTTTGTCGTTCCGGGAATTAGGTAGAAATGTACAGATAGCGCGCGAGTTGAATGCAGAGCTCAGGTATGTCTCGTCTCAGGCCCCGACTGCATTCAACTCGCGCGCTATCTGTAGGTACATTCTGCGTGGTTTAATCTTTGACTTTACTGAAATAGGGTTTGCACATCAGTGAAAATAATAATATTTATTTATTTATTTGGGGAATGTTATACAGCGTTACTGCGATTCTTAAATATTGTGAATGGACTCGTTATATGGCCCCATTTAACCTCCTTTCGGCCAGGTAATTTTGTAACACCCTGTATAATAGATATTATGTGACCAAATTGTTATTATTTGTCAGAACAAGCAAGAGAACATGGCCCCCGGCGGGCAGCAGCCGGGCCGGCCGGGCGACAAGTCGCTGCACCAGCTGTCGCACAACAAGGTGCTCATCAACCGCGACAACATCAAGGCGACCGCCGACACCAAGCAGCTGCTCGCCGACAAGGTGCGGTACTTGCGTGTTGCGACACAAGCGCGATTCAGTCTTGACGAGCTCGATGCCGCATTCGGTAGTGACTCTGCCACATGCGCCAACAGTTGTGGGTTCGATTCCCACACAGGAGAAATATTCGTGTGATGAATACTTGTGTTTGTTCTGTGTCTGGATGTTAATATTGAATATTTAAGTATATATTTGTAATACCACCGTTGTTTCTGATATCTGTAACACAAGTGCTTAAGCTACTTACCACGGAGTCAGATCAATGTATGTGATGTAGTCAGTCTCAATGCAGCATCGATGCATTACTCGTTACATTAGAGCTTGGAATACCGTTAATGATATGACAGCGTTACTTTTGCTTGAGATAACGATACTTAAAAAGAGAGCGGTGGTAGCTCAATGGTAAGGACACGCGCCTCTTAACCGTCAAGTGCGGGTTCAAACCCATGCACGTACCTCTAGATTTTTCAAGTCTATGTACGTATTTATACCACTATCTCGACGGTGAGGGAAAACATCGTGATGAAACCTGCAAATTCAAACAAATTTGGATTTGTAACCATGATCCAAAATTAGTCTGGTTCCCCTATCTTAGGGTTATAAGGGTCAGATCGGCAGTAGCTTTAATGTAATTACCAGACTCGCTAAATCCCGGATCATGGTCTAAGCGGACCCCGTCTAAGCACGGGACATAACGCTAGGAAGATGATGAACGATACTTAAAAAGTAAAGTTACTCAAATTATCGTCATTTCAGTACCATCGTACCAGTAAAAAAAATACCGTTACAGCTCTTTATTGACGTTACATTTTTGACTGGCTCGATGGCGCATTCGGAAGCTAATATTTCAATAAATAATGTTTATTAGCAATACTTTAAATTCATAAACAAATCAAACTAATAGTGGTCGAATTTCGACTAGTGGGCAATCACTAGTTTAAATAAAGATATCGGACTATAAACCATTTTTATTTATTTATTTATTTAAATCACATACATTGATCTGACTCCGAGATAAGTAGCTTATGCACTTAGATGGATATCAGACTGCGCATGGGGCAGGGTTGCTACCGAATGAGCCATCGAGTCAGTCCAATTTATAGGTGACCCCTTAAAATGATTTAAGGGGCGCTAGGGGTAAATCCGTTGCATGAGTTGTATTTGTCTATGGAATTAGTTTTACTTCACGAGCCTTCACTATAAACTATACGACCTCCATGATTATGATGATTTCGCACATATTAATACTTATATAACATTTGCCCCTCAGCAAGCCAAAGAGACAGTCAACGGCCAAGAGCCGAAAAAGGAGCAGACCAAGCCGGCAGACAAGAGCAAGCAGATCATGGACATGATGAGGCGAGCCCAGGCGCTCCTGGAGAAGCAGCTGCAGCAGCAGCGGCTGCTCATCAACAAGCTCGAGTCCGGTGAGTGCGCGTGCGCAGGCGCTGCAGGCGTGCGACGTGGCGGTGAACATGATACATACATTCGCTAGGGACAATTCTGGATCCAGCAATCCATCCAATCCAAAAAATCGCATTTTGTAAATATATTTGGAAATAAAATTATTATTATTATTATGTCTCTCGGCACAATCACGGGACAAGCCCGGGCCTTTGAGGCTTGCATGGGGACATGGGTCCAACATGTAGAGGCCTTTTGAGAGTTTGATCTAAATGAGTGATGGAACACCGGCCGGGTGTTGCCCTTAGTTGCAGTATAAAACATACACTCAAAGGCGACATCCGGCTGATGCAGGACTATTGCGAAAAAGGGAAACTAAAAACCGGGGCTATGGAGGGAGGTTCTACTATGGACAGGAAATTGGGCTATGGAGTGAGATACCGGACATCTGCCTCGAAAATTTCTCACAAATATATTAAGTTGGCAGACGGTGACTCGCCGCTTGTTAATCCAAATTGTGGGCCCCCCAACTAGCTACCATACTGGCAGCAAGGGGGCAACACTAGAAAGCAGCTAAGGTTGTGGAGAGGTGAGACTGCGGGGCGCAAGATCCTTATACAGTCAAGTGCCCCCGGCGTTATGACATTTTACACTTCCAACCTGGAGCATAGGTTCCGCTCTTGCGAATCCACTCTGGCCGGCCGGTCAAGGCAAGCGCAGAGGCGGGGGGTGTGTAACTGTATGTAAGTGTGTGTATCGCGCATGTCTGTTATTATTATTATTATGTTGGTCTGGGACTTAAAAAGAATTTGGCAACTGTGTTTCTCGCCTAACATGTCGTAATAGGCGACTAATGGTATATCGGGATTTGGGTGTGTGATTGTGTAGGCGACGAGCTAGCCACTTGGGTCCGATCCCCACCCTGGACAAACATTCGTGTGATGAATACTTGTGTTTGTTTTGTGTCTGGGTGTTAATATCTAATATTTAAGTATGTGTTCGTAATGCCATTGTTGATTCTGATATCCGTAACACAAGTGCTTAAGCTACTTATCTCGGAGTCAGATCAATGCATGTGATGTAGTCAGATATTTATTTATTAATTTATTTATGCTAGCAATCCCAGAAAGGAGATTTTGATCACTGACCACTGTATTAGGTTAGATGAAATATTGTGGAAAGGTAGTGACAAGTGGCTAGCTCGTCGCCTACACAATCACACACCCAACACCCGATACACCATTAGTCGCCTTTTACGACATGCTGGGCAAGGCAGATGGCACATTATTTTTAAGTCCCAGACCAACATGGGACAAACAATTAAGAATAACTATCTTATATGTCTTTTTCTTTGTCTTCAGGCAATATCAGCGGTACACAGAAGGCGGCTCTGCTAGAAGCGATAAAATCAGCGCAAGAGGGCATTGAGAAGTTGAGGAAAGAGCTTTTCGCTTACAAGGGAACGCTTATGCAAATGCAGGTATGTTGTATACTTTAGCTGTATATATATATATATATATATATATATATATATATATATATATATATATATATGTTTTTATAAGTATCTGAACAATTATAGTATCTATTGGTTAATTTATAAGGTGTTGAGTTAATTTTGTTGCTTATTATATCACTGTTTTTAATAGGTAAGATGACTGCATTAAAAAAATATAATTGTATTTAGTCCGTCAGTTAGATTATACAAAAATACTAGATACATATTTTTCGCTTTATCAAATTAACAAAAAATCACAAAGATAAAGAGCATCAAAGTTTCGGAGTGGGGGCTTGCGACGTCACTATTTTGTAAAAATTGTACGACAGCGTGACGTCACGTGCAACTTGAACGCATTGTATATACGTCAATGTGTGTTTGACAAATAAATAAAAAAATATATGTAATTTTTTTTTATAATCTAACTCAGTGCTTCTCAAACTTTTTATGCTATGGAACCCTTTTAGGAAGCGGAGTATTTGACGGGACCCTAGAAAAGCGCGGGCGGCAGTGCGGGGGGGGGGGGGGGAAATAATCGACTTAACGGATTTTCCCCCAGGAGACTTAAATATCGTACCCTTTATTTTAACATTTATGATCAGTACCAATTTTCGTGGAACCCTCAGAAAGGCTTCACGGAACCCCAGGGTTCCGCGGAACACATTGAGTATAGCTGACTAACTGATGGACTAAATAGATTTTTTGTGTCATCTTGCGTATTGTTATTTCGAAATACCAACCTGCGTCTCTACGTAATAGGTGGGGTATGTATAACATGAAGAGACGGTTGGAAAGGGTAACTTCTTAGTAGTGGTACCTCAATTTTCGACAAGCTCAATGGCGCATTCGGTAGTGACCCTGCCCCATGCGCCAAGAGTTGTGGGTTCGATCCCCACCCAGGACAAACATTTGTGTGATGAATACTTGTGTTTGTTCTGTGTCTGGGTGTTAATATCTAATATTTAAGTATATATTTGTAATGCCACTGTTGTTTCTGATATCCGTAACACAAGTGCTTAAGCTACTTACCTCGGCGTCAGATCAATCTATGTGATGTAGTCGGAATTATAAGGATATACGAGGGGTGCGGGTTCAAAACCTGCCCTGTATATAGTTTAAATATATGTTTGTATGTATATGTTCACTAGCTCGCCGGTGAGGAAAGTCATCGTGATGTGATCTGCACATCACAACAATGACAGTGATCCAATATATCTGGCTACTCTATCTAAAGGATATGATGGTCAGACCGGCAGTCGCTTCAATGTAATTACCAGACTCGCTAAATCCTGGATCATGGTCTAAGCGGACCCTGTCTAAGCACATGACATAACGCTAGGATGATGATGATGAATGGGGGTCCTTTATTGAACCCCCAAAGATGGGAACCATTCGTTTGCTTTTCCTAAGGGGGTACTCTAAGGGGTCCGAAGTGTGGGTCCGTGTCTACTGTTGGTTTTTATTTGACCTTCAAAGAGAGGTCCATAGCATCTGCTGTTCCTGTCGCTTTAAAGGTTCCCCTAAAGTGAGCGTATATATGCCGCTTTAGTACGAATTGGCGAAACTAAACATATACACCGATTGTTGGTCCAGGGAGAGACGGTCGCACGTTCGATGTCCAGGCTGCAGTTGCAGGTACTGACGTGGGGCGTGTGCGCATGCGTTTGTTGACATTGACACGCGACGTGTGTTATGTATGTGGGAGGCGTTTTGTCTGTGTGTGCGTCGCAGGTGGGGTGTGAGATGTGCGACGTTAGGTTAGGAATAGAGATGGAGAAGAGTGAGAGGGCGTGAAAGAAAGAGAAAGAAATAGAAATAAAGAGAAAAAGAGATATTAGGGGGATAGAGGGGGTGAAAGAGAGGGAATGAGAGAGAGAGAGAATGAGAGAGAGAGAAAGAGAGAGAGAGAAAGAGAGAGAGAGAAAGAGAGAGAGAAAGAGAGAGAGAGAGAGAGAAAGAGAGAGAGATAAAGAGAGAGAGAGAGAGAGAGAGAGAGAGAAGAGAGAAAAATCTGTGGAAGAATAAGAAGTGTGTCTAAGAACATATGACACATCTCTCCGTTATATGTTTATAAGGAAATTAGCAAGATATGTTTGAAAGATTTGTAAGCCTTACATTGTTGTCTGGGCACATTGCCAGAAGATCGGATGGCCGATAGGGTCAAAAATTACTGGATTGGCTACCACGTACCGGAAGACGCGGTGTGGGTAGACCTCCCACATGGTGGTCCGACGGCCTGGTCAAGGTCGCGGGAACCCGCTGGAGGCGAGCAGCGCAGGACCGGTCGTTTTGGCGATCTTTGGGGGAGGCCTATGTCCAGCAGTGGACGACTTTCGGCTGAGATGATGACATTGTTGTCATTAACGTTACTGGATCTAATGTGTGCGGGAAATTTGCAAAAGACATTTGTGTGATGTATGCGAGGAAAGATAGTGTCGATACTAACTAACTAACTAACTAAATAAACTAACTGGCGTTCGGTTCTCTCTGCCTACCCCGCTAGGAAAGTGGCGTGAAGTTTAGTTATCGATACTATCGATAGTTAATTGGTTGGCAGCGATCGAAACTAACGGTATTATCGATAGTATTGCTATTTACCGATAGTATGGCACTAATAGTGACATCGATACTATCGATTGTCCTATCGATCGTAAGAGAATTTGGCCGTTAATCTATCGATTGTAAAACTATCGATTTTTCGGCAACACTAGCCACGAGCCAGGTGTAGCCTTGTACCGTTGCATAGTGAACACTGCGCGCGCGCACTCGCGCTGATTACAATACAAACGCGGTGTTACGAGACGCGTTTGACACCCGCGCGGGCGGGCAGCGTGACTCTGAAACCAGCCTAACTGTGTGAGACACAGGTGTAATAATAATAAATAATAAATTCTCCAGACTGGCACACCAATTCCCTAGCTCCAAACTAAGCTTACGCTTGTGCTATGAATACTAGGTGAAAGGATAGACATACTTAAATATGTTTATAAACATACATGACTCGAGTACAAATGTCCACGTTCACCACACGAAACATTTGCCCTTAGCGGGATTCGAACCAGCGACCCTCGGTTTCGTGGCCAGGATCTCTGTACACTCGACCAACGGGCCTGTCGAAGGTGTGTTTGATGCGTGCCTCATATTGTTTGCTAGTGATATAAGCAATAAGTCTGACAGATTTGTGTGCAAGATAAGTGATAAGATGACGGAATATTGACTAAACAGATATACATTGTGAAAGTGGAAGGATGTAGGAGCCGCGAAAGGCCCAGGCTCACCTACCACGACCAGATTGGTCGTGTATTAACAGAAGGTGATGTTAGGAGTCATAAAAACCGTAGAGCTGTATGAAAAGGATCATGAATGTTGAAGAGGCGAGTGAGGTGAGTAAGGATCGTGCCATATGGCGTTCGATTCTCTCTGCCTACCCCGCTAGGGGAGTGGCGTGAAGTTTAGTTAGTTAGTTACTGTATTATATGTGTGTAAGGACCGTGCCATATGGCGTTTGGTACTCTATGCCTACCCCGCTAGAGGAGTGGCGTGAAGTTTAGTTAGTAAGATAAGTGTGTGAGACGAGAGTTGTACATTTCATACTACCCCTGCGACCATACAGACAAAACTGTGCATCGTGGTATCATTGGCGGAATGAATATAAATGTCATAAATATATAAGGGATGCCATACATCATTAAACGCATACAGGAACTGTGATCTGTGTTATTATAAAGAGAATTCACTAGATTAAGGCACGAATACCATAAAATAATTAGTATTTAGTAAATAGGCGTGTAAGCGATGAGCTAGCCAGTTGTCACTACTTTTTCACAATTTTCTATCTAACCCAGCCCAGTTTAATGTTTGGTTGAATTGGGTTAAAGCGGCCTGCAGCCCCTTTGACTCTGCCTACCCCTTCGGGGATTATGGGCGTGATGTTACGTTATTTGATAAATAAATGTAGAACAAAGTAAAGTCTAGGTATTCTGCGTCGATTTTATCTATCGGTCTGATAAAGTGCAATTAGGGGTTTTCAAAAAACAAAAACCGCCAGGTGGCATTAGGGTATCTCGTGGTCTTATAAGACCACGAGAGCCAATGCTCTTTGTTGACAGAAATAATTTATTAGATGCAAAATTATTAAAACATACACAGAAAAGCAAATATTTGACAATGGACAAAATAGTACAAAAAAAAGGAAAATCAACTAACAAACAAAAAGCTGCAGATTGGCGCTATTTGGGTCCCTGCCTCAGAATTATGCTACCGCGGCGTCAGACTAACGTCAGCATTATGCTACTGCGGCGTCAGACTAACGTCAGCATTATGCTACTGCGGCGTCAGGCTAACGTCAGCATTATGCTACTGCGGCGTCAGGCTAACGTCAGCATTATGCTACTGCGGCGTCAGGCTAACGTCAGCATTATGCTACTGCGGCGTCAGGCTAACGTCAGCATTATGCTACTGCGGCGTTAGACTAACGTCAGAATTATGCTTCTGCGGCGTCAGGCTAACGTCAGCATTATGCTACTGCGGCGTCAGACTAACGTTAGCATTATGCTTCTGCGGCGTCAGGCTAACGTCAGCATTATGCTACTGCGGCGTTAGACTAACGTCAGCATTATGCTTCTGCGGCGTCAGGCTAACGTCAGCATTATGCTACTGCGACGTCAGACTAACGTTAGCATTATGCTACTGCGGCGTCAGACTAACGTTAGCATTATGCTACTGCGGCGTCAGACTAACGTTAGCATTATGCTATTGCGGCGTCAGGCTGACATCAGCATTATGCTACTGCGACGTCAGACTAACGTTAGCATTATGCTACTGCGACGTCAGACTAACGTTAGCATTATGCAATTGCGGCGTCAGACTAACGTTAGCATTATGCTACTGCGACGTCAGTCTAACGTTAGCATTATGCAACTGCGGCATCAGACTAACGTTAGCATTATGCTATTGCGGCGTCAGACTAACGCCGCAGGAGCGCTGGACCCTTCATAATGTGATGCGTATGTCAGTTTGTTCTAAAAACTTACCAATGAGTAGGGTGACAAGACAATACGTCACTGTTACGCCATCTTTTGGATGTTTTAATTAAAAAATCTCTAATTTGATATTTTTTGAGTTTTTAGTATTCCGGTCACTTAGCCTCGAGAGAGGCTTTTGATGAAAATTATACACTAATAGTTGTAAATTGCTTACTAAGCAAGCCGTTCTTTTAGGAGTTTCTGAAAATATGTTGAGCCTCGAGTAAGGCTTTGTTCATAAAATCGAAAATCCACTATAGAAGTAGACAACTGCTTACCGCAAAGTACCGTATTTATTTTGCCACCTTTAGTAGTTCAAAAAACTGGGATGCTGCTAATATATATCAAGCCTCGAACGTGGCTTTTATACAATCGCGAAACGAGAAAATAATAGAAAAATCGGATTGCCATCAGTCAGGCTTTGTGCTTGAAATGGTAAAATACTTAATACGTTCCTAACAATATTTTGTGATGTAGGAAAAAATCAGGTAGCCATTTTGTTTTTTCTTTAGTTTGACGTTTTTCACTCTTCGTGTTTATTCTTTTGCTATGTTTCTTTTTTGTTGTTTTCTTTCGTCTCTCATTGTATGCATGGCCTCCTAGTAATGTTTTTTAATTTTTTAATTTTGAGTAAGTAGGCTTGTGTGATCTTTTGTTTGAATTATTAAAAAAAATAGTTTAATAACGCAAGAATGCATTTGAAGTTTGAGCGTGAGTACTGAGCCGTAGAGTGGATATTTAATACTATAGCATAGATAGCTAGGGAAGTGGCGTGAAGTTTAGTTAGTTAGTTAGCATAGATAACGTGTATGTTTAGAAAAAAAAAAACGCTTTGACTAGACTCTGAAGGGTCAATGAAAAGGTCAGCTATTCATTTCCTGGATTAAATTTTAAAAAATAATTCTTAAAATGTCACATGATTAATGGACGATAATAACTCACAAATATTGGAAAAGTTTTAAATTGATAAATTACTTGTAAGATATATTGCTTATCCTTTTTATTTAAAACCGTAGAGCTTATATGAAAATGATCATGAATGTTGAAGAGGTGAGTGAGGTGTGTAAGGATCGTGCCATATGGCGTTCGGTTCTCTCTGCCTACCCCGCTAGGAAATTGGCGTGAAGTTTAGTTAGTTAGTTTTTATTTAAATGTAAATTTATTGTAAAGGTTTTTTTCGCTAAAAAGTGGCCTATGCCCTTATAAAATTATCGAGGGAGTCGTTTGTGACCTATAAAATTTCATCACAATCGGCTTAACGGTTTGTCATAACGGTGGCGGGCCATGTATAGACAAAGAATTATATTTGTATTTTAGATTATAATAACAACTTATTGTGCCCGCGGTTTCACTCGCGTTTATGGTTAATATTATATAGCCTAGCCTTCCTCGATAAATTTGCTATCTAACACTGAATTAATTTTTAAATCGGACTAGTAGTTCCTGAGATTAGCGCGTTCAGGCAAACAAACTCTTAAGCATTATATTATTAGTATAGATTCTTCAAAATAAAAATCATATACTTCACATTAGGTTGGGATGTTAAGAGCGTATTTTGGTAATCACATGTTTTTTGGTTATTTTTGTTTTTTGTTTTATTATCTTCATTGTCCACGCATGCGTACATCGCTCCACCGTCTTGTCTCATTGTATCGCCACATGCAATGTATATAACCGTCTCATCATTATTGTTGCTGTATTATAGCACATAGTATTAATTAATTAATTAATAGCTATAGTTAAGTAATTAATAGATATTGACGCCACCACATTGGAGTGTAGACACCACACAAAACGATTTTAATATATTATTTAAAATTAATTGATTCGGCGAACTTCGTTCCGCCTAGTCAATAAGGAGTTACATAATCGGACTTTGCTCTTGAAACCGATATTTCTTTTTATTGATGAATATCAAATTCAAATACACAAAAATCATAAACATTGGTCGACCCGTTCTTGAGTTATAAATGGTGTAATTAACACGACTTTGTTTCATATATATAGATTAACTGTTGGGGAATCCAACAAACTATTTTTAATTATTACCTTATACTTATTTAACTCTATAATTAACTCATTCTAAGGGACTAATTTCAAGGATTATTATAGCAAATATAAGTAAACATATTTTTTTATTTTCTATACATAAGTTGATCGGTTATTTTGTATGACAATTAAAAATTTTTTTTTGCAAATTTTTCTTATTCTGCTTACTTTTTCACAATTTTCCATCTAACCCAGCCCATTGTCCCATGTTAGTCTGGGATTTAAAAATAATGTGCTAACTATGTTTCTTGCCTAGCTTGTCGTAAAAGGCGACTAATGGTATATTAGGTTTTGGGTATGTCATTGTGTAGGCGACAAGCTAGCCACTTGTCACTACATTTTCACAATTTTCCATCTAACCCAATCCAGTTTTATTTTTGGCTGAATGTGGTTATAGTGGCCCGCTGCCCCCTTGACTCTGCCTACCCCTTTGGGGGCGTGATGTTATGTATGTATGTATTTTTATAAATCTTTTAAATTGGTTCCTTAGAGTTGAATAAGTAGGCAAGAGGTTTCACATAAACCAAAAATTGCTTTGTATAGAGGTGGAACTTTAATTATATTTCTCAAATAAAAGGAGCTCAAGTTATTCTCTGTAAAAACAGTTGTTTACCAGTAAAAGTCCCATCAAAATAGGTTCGGCCATTCTGGAGATTACCCGAAACAAACAGACTGACAGACAAAAAACTTTGAAATCTACAATTAATTGATTTTACTTACTTGATGACCAAAATGTATTAGTAAGTATGGTGTCAACATCTCTATTAGTTAGTTAGAAGTATATAGATATGATTGCTTAAAAGCTTTTTATTAATTTGATTTAATTAGGAATATTCGTACCATAAATAGGGATGATGACTGCATTAAAAAAAACTGTTATTCTATTTAGTCCGTCAGTTAGATTATACAAAAATACTAGACACATATTTTTTGCTTTATCAAATTAACAAAAATCACAAAAGATAAAGAGCATCAAAGTTTTGGAGTAGGAGCTTGTGACGTCACTATTTAGTAAAAATTTTACGAATGTGTGATGTCACGCGCAACTTGAATGCATTGTATATACGTCAATGTTTGTTTGACAAATAAATAAAAAAATACGTGTTCAATATTTTTTATAATCTAACTGACGGACTAAACAGTTTTTTTTGTCATTTTGCCTATTTCCATACCAATTGTAAAAAAATCTCAGAACAGTGGTAGCTCATTGGTAAGGAGATGTGTCCAAATGCAAGAAATTGGTTCAAACCCGACCATGTACCTCACATTTTTCAAATCTATGTACGTATTTATACCACTAGCTCGGCGGTGAGGGAAAACATCGTAATTAAACTTGCACATTTAAATAACTATGGATGTGTAACCATGATCCAATTTGTTTGGTTCCTCTATCTCAGGGTTACGAAGGTCAGACCGGCTGTCGCTTCAATGTCATTACCAGTCTCGCTAAATCCTGGATCATGGTCTAAGCGGACCTCAACTAGGAACGGGACATAACTATAATATATATTATTCAGTATAATCATAGTTACTTTAATCCACGCACATCAATATTGTTTGTTACTTTTGGTAACATCAGAAACACGGTAACATGGTAACAAAGCTTCATTTATACATACATGTGTTGAATGTATATAAAACAAGGTATTGTGGTTTGTCTGTGTGATAATATTTGTATAACCATAGAATATAAATAGGTTAATTGTATAAAATATAGCGGTTGTATGTAATATAGGCTATTGACTATCAACACAAATAATACAAAAAAAAACAAAAAATCATTATTAAAGTCTCCTCCCTTCCATAAATAGCTTCAACAATTATTCTCTGTGAATATTATCACAACAATCTCTGTTTCTGTCCTCTCTTGTTGTTTATACTTAAGCTAAGCTTCTTAATATCTGGTGTTCCGCAGGGGAGCAACCTATCGCCCACTTTACAAAATGTATATCACAATGTTATCACTGAGTGTAGTACTGAATGTGTGTTGTCCCCAGGTGAACTCGAAGAAGCCGAAGACTAGACAGGAGGCCGAAAAGGAGATACTCGATGCAGAGCTGGATCTTTTCACCAAGCAACAGGTGGGTGACGTCACTACGTTTGCTCACCTTTTTATCGGCTAGTTGGATTTCATTATTTAAACTACCAAAAAAGAAATCACGTGCTTACATACAAACAGTTAATTATACAATCTCCGAAGAATCAGGTAGAATTCAAGGAGCAAAAGATCCTTTGACATTTCGCCAAAAATTTTGTTGTATGGAAAATTGTAAAAAGAGTAAAAACATGCCCAATATGCGAAGTCAGTCGCCTTCTATGACATGCTAGCCTTTTATAACAAGAAACACAATTGATAAGTTATTTTTTGAGTCCCAGACCGACACCATATTAATAAAACTAGAATGAATTTAAATATGTAAGTACCTATACAAAATAGGCAAGGTGACTAAAAAAATATGTTTAATCCGACAGTTAGATTATAAATGAATATTGAACACATATTTTTTTATTTATTTGTCAAACAAACATTGGCGAAGATACAATGCATTCAAGTTGCGCGTGACGTCACACTTTGTACAATTATTACAAAATAGTGACGTCGCAAGTCCCCACCCCAAAACTTTCATGCTCTTTATCATTGTGATTTCTTATTAATTTGATAAGGCGAAAAATATGTGTCTATAGTTTTATTTACTACAAAGGTTATTAACAAGGTAGCATTTTAGTTTATGAACGCTGAAACTATAACATTATTTAATTTCAATTTGAAATAACGAAGAAATAACAACTATGCTGTTTTTACCACCAGGAGGGGCAAGATGTGACAGAACTGGCCAAGAAGGTGGCCGAGCTGAGGAAGCAGATGTCGATCCAGTTCCCTCCGCACCCTCCCATGAGAAGACCCCACTCAAGGTTAGTACTCTTTTGGCTCTTTTGTATGTGCGGTGCGGATTCAAACTATATTATATAAATACCATAATTCAACTAAACTAAACTTCACGTCACATCCCTAGCGGGGTAGGCAGAGAGAACCGAACGCCGTATGGCAAGATCCTTACACACCTCACTCGCCTCTTCAAAATTTTTACCCTATTAGCTCGACAGTGACGGAAAATGTCGTTAAAGGAGCCTGCTGCCCCTTTGACTCTGCCTACCTCTTCGGAGATTATGGGCGTAATGTTATGTTTCATTGTAATTGAAAAGATTGTGATATAACCAGCACATTCAAATCTTATTTAGTCTACACTATTATTATAAAGAGGATAGATTTAATTGTTTGTTTGCATTGAATGACTGGCTCGATGGCGCATTCGGTAGTGATCCTATGCGCTAAGAGTTGTGGGTTCCATCCCCACCCAGGACAAACATTCGTCTGATGAATACTTGTGTTTGTTCTGTGTCTGGGTGTTGATATTGAATATTTAAGTATATATTTGTCATACCACTGTTGATTCTGATATCCGTAACACAAGTGCTTAAGCTACTTACTCAGTCAGATCAATGTATGTGATGTCGTCGAATATTTATTTATTTATTGAATAGTTTCCAAAACTACTGGACCGATTCGAAAAATTCCTTGACCAATGGAAAGCTACTTTATCGGCGAGTAACATAGGCTAAAAATTTTATCCGTTATTCCCACGGGAACGGGAATTACGCGGATAAAACCGCGGGGCGCTGCTAGTGTTTAATAAATTTAACAGAGGTGATGCCAAATTTCCTATTTGTGCTAAACTTATTAATTTTTCTGCGTCACGTATGTAATGGTTTGTATGGTTTGTTGGTCTGTGGTTGTGTTGTAATTGTGATTTTTTTATTTTCAAGCTATCGAATAGTGAAGCGAAAACTTAGGTGAGATGGACTTAAAATAAGTGTTGGTCAATTGGAACTTGAGTTATGTATGTTGAGATTTGCTCAATGGTAAGGACTCGCGCCTCATTATCGAGGGGCGCGGGTTCAAACGTACGTATTTATACCACTAGCTCGACGGTGAGGGAATACATCGTGATGAAACCTGCAAATTCAAACAACGTTAGATTTGTAACCATGATACAAAAATTGTCTGGTTCCCCTGACTTAGGGTTACGAAGGTCAGACCGGCAGTCGCATCTAATGTCAAAGATTAAACTGGTCCTTAAACTTGGCTATTTGAAATATATTTTTCTGGATTCTTTCGCATTTTTTTAAATTAATGTTTGTGTTATAAGTGTAGTTTCTGCCGCAAGCATTGCTTAAGCTGTTGGGTATAATATTATTATCTAGTGTACTCAAGGAATACATACTTTCACCAGTCAGTTTCACTATCGGGTCTATCCAAGGAGGGTTTCTAACCTACCTTTATTACTATCCGATGTACCCAAGGGCACCGTACTTGCTCCAATATTACTACACAGCGTACTCAAGAGAGCCGTACTCATGATACGAGACATGCTCGCAACAAAATTTTAATACCCCGTTTGCTTAAGGGAGTCTCACCAAAATGTTTACTACTTACCACCGGGAGTACATAAGGGAGACGTTCTGGCACCTACGCTACTACCGGGTGTACCTAAGGGAGACGTCCTCACACCAAAATTACTTCTCATTGGCCCCACGGGACCCATACTCCCACCACCACTAACTCATTAACCTCCACACCACATGGGAAAAAAGTGTGACGTGCAAAAGAATATGTTACAAATATACTTGCAGAAATAAATAATTTCATTTCATTTCACACAACCAGGGGCGGCCGCTTCAACGCGATGAGCCGGTTCGCCCGCGGCGCCGCGCAGAAGGTGTTCAGCGTTAACCAGTCGGTGGACCATCGGCCGCGCGCGCTGCTCGTCTCCGGCTTCGAGGCGGACGAGCTGGACGCGTTGGTGCAGCACTTTATGGTGAGTTGGGTGTGAGAGCAGAGGGAATATAGGGATATACATGTAGGGAAAGACAAATAGTGGGGTGTATGGGAAAGACGAATTTGAATACAGGGAAGAGACAGAGCAAGAAGAGATAGAGGAAGAGGGTGAAAGAGCGTGGATGACAACGTGAGAGCGTGAAAGCCATAGTAAGATCTAGGAAGTCGGAAGATAGAAAAAATGTAAGAAGAGAGAAAGACAGTGATTGAAGGGACATTGAGAGAAGACGGTGAGAGAAGGCTAGGGCGGAAATGGGCAGAGGTACATATAGCGCGCGAGTTGAATGCAGAGCTCAGGTATGTCTCGTCTCAGGCTCCGACTGCATTCAACTCGCGCGCTATCTGTAGGTTAAAGTCAAGTAATAAGACAGATATAAGGTTAGAAAGTTAAACATAAAGAGGTAGATATAGAATTTGGGGAGACAGGACAGGATACAACTAAATGAGTCAAGATTCAGATTCGCTCTATTGACGCCATGCGCTCTGTGGCTACTCACACTATCATTATACACACATTCGTTTTATTGACGCTCCATTTTTAACCGACTTCAAAAAAAAGGAGGAGGTTCTCAATTCGACTGATTTTTTTTTTGTATGTATGTTACTCGATATCTCTGAGAATTGTTAACCGATTTCCAAAATTTTTTTTTTAATCGAAAGGGTTTACTCCCGAATTGGTCCCATTGCCACCAAGTCAGGATCTGATGAAGGGATCCCAGGAAAATCGAGGGCAACCCTCAAACTTTATAGGCACGTACAATGTGTTTTAGACATTTTCTAAGATTTTTCAAGTATTTACGTATGGTACTTTATCATCTTATGATGGTGAGCTGATGATGGAAGGTACAAATCCTTAACGATTAGGAATTAGTTTATGATTCTTTATCTCCAAAACTAACTGATTATTGTAAATATTTAAATACGTGTTAAAGATTAATACTTTCATCGAAGCAGTCGATAGAATTTATTTTATACTTTTTAGTGTTTGGACATTTAAATAGCTATTAAAGCAGTTTTTACTTGTGTTTTTTTATAAACATTTTATGCGGGGTTTTTTGAAGTCGGTTTTTATTTTTGTTAAAATTTAACTTATCTCCTCTCAGCAATATGGCGAGGTGACCAGCAAAGAGGTGAACCTGTCCGTCCCCGAGCTGGTGGTCCAGTACAAGGCGCGCGCGCACGCCGAGCAGGCCGCCGCCGCCGGCCGACACTACAACGACCGCACGCTCTCCGTGAGTAGCGCGGGGGGGAGGGGGGGAGGGGGATACTGACGAGCCGGTACTGCAGGTTGCGTGCGCACGTCGCGCAGACCGCCGCCGCCGGCCGCCACTACAACGACCGCACGCTCTCCGTGAGTAGCGCGGGGGGGAGGGGGGAGGGGGATACTGACGAGCCGGTACTGCAGGTTGCGTGCGCACGTCGCGCAGACCGCCGCCGCCGGCCGCCACTACAACGACCGCACGCTCTCCGTGAGTAGCGCGGGGGGGAGGGGGGGAGGGGGATACTGACGAGCCGGTACTGCAGGTTGCGTGCGCACGTCGCGCAGACCGCCGCCGCCGGCCGCCACTACAACGACCGCACGCTCTCCGTGAGTAGCGCGGGGGGGAGGGGGATACTGACGAGCCGGTACTGCAGGTTGCGTGCGCACGTCGCGCAGACCGCTGCCGCCGGAACACGGCTCGGTTCGGTGGGAGCATCCAGAGTGATACTCTCACCTCCCTAATGCGCCCTGTTTACTCTCCCCTCTCATAAACTGGGAGGGTGGAGGGGGGCTTTCCAGTCTCCCCTGAGGATTAAGAGTTTCGACTAACGCTGTGGTCCCGTGCACTGGGAAAGGGGGTCAAAAGTGGATCTGGAGGGTAAGTACAGTCTATCAGTGTAACCCGCGCACTGGAGGGGGGATCCGGGATCCATGAAAGAGGTAATTTGAGGTAAACGGGTTTGTGTATAGGCGAGCTAGTCACTACTTTTCACAATTTTCCATCTAACCCAGGCCAATTTTATTTTTTGGCTGAATTTTGGTTAAGGGGCCCGGCTGCCCCTTTGACTCTGCCTACCCCTTCGGGGATTACGGGCGTGATGTTGTATATGAATGTATTTGTTTCGTGGGACGGATCTCCACCAGACCAGTCGGCCAGCCGTGTCATCATCCTAGCGTTATGTCCCGTGCTTAGACGGGGTCCGCTTAGACCATGATCCAGGATTTAGCGAGTCTGGTAATTACATTGAAGCGACTGCCGATCTGACCTTCGTAACTCTTACATAGGGGAACTAGACAATTTTTGGATCATGGTTACAAATCCAAAGTTGTTTGAATTTGAAGGTTTCATCACGATGTTTTCCCTCACCGTCGAGCTAGTGGTATGAATACGTACATAGAATTGAAAAATCCAGAGGTACGTGCCCGGGATTGAACCCGCACTCCTCGGTTAAGAGGCGCGTGTCCTTACCATTGAGCTACCACCGCTCTGTCACCGTATACACAATTATATAGTAACATAATGTGTGTGTGTGTATGTCAGATCACGTGGGTGACGAACACGAAGCCGGTGGGTATGCCGGCGCCTGCGCTGCACAACGGTGACAACGCTGAAGAGAAGGAGCCGGAGGTAATGTTTATAGTTTAAAATGAGAATGTAAGGGGTGGTGTTTAGCCTTGTGTAGCTGCTAGCACTGTGTGATGTGTGTGTGGGGAGTGTGTGATTGATTGTGTGAGATATGAGTGAGATTTGTGTGAGAGATAGTGTGTGATGTGGGTATTAGGTATATATATATATATATATATATATATATATATATATATATATAAGGCTATCCAGTGAGTCTATCCTATACCTTTCTAAAGATGATGTCCAAAAAATGACCCAGAATCGACAGAAATGAACTGTGTACCAATGGATTGGCATTTAAATATAATATAATGTTGCCAAAGCGGCAACCCTGAAATCGTTGTAGTATAGGAGCTAAGAGCAAAATAAAATAAGTAAAAAATTCTTTTCTTTAATGTTTTTTTATTTTTATTTGGCCCATAGATACTACAATCGTTATAGTACTGTGTGTATTATTGGTAATTCTGTAGCTAAGGATTGCAAATGAAAAAAATACACAGTTGCTACTTTTTTTTTTTTTTTTACGGTGGGCAAAAATCGTCTTATTACAACCCTACACAGTTGCTACTGGCTATTATGCGCGGGCGCGGCACGGCGGACGGGGTGACGTGGGGGGCGGGGCGTGTGGCAGGAGGGTAACGACTAACGACCATATCCCGTCGCAGTCCTTCGTTTGTTTTCGTTGTGATCTGTGTGCTTTGTTTTACTTCGTGGATTTTAACTTGACCTCTGCTTTTGTATACTGGACGCTGATTTTTCTTGTTGATTCGAAACTGTGGCGCGTTAAACCGGACTTCGATTTTCTTTGCGACTGGATATTGTTTAAAATGGATGAACGTAACCGTTGTGTGACTTTTCCCCGTTCTGTTCTACAAAGGCGGCATCATGTTTTGTCCCTCGAGTTTCTGGAGTCACACCGGGACTTAGCTCCTATACTATACCAATTATTTTTATATTTGCAATCTTTAGCCACAGAATTACCAATAATACACACAGTACTGTAACGATTGTAGTATCTATGGGCCAAAAGAAAAAAATATATACAAAAAACAGAGTGTTTGTTATGTTGTGATTTAATATGATGTTGTTATTACGTTGCTGTTGCTTGTGAAATGTGTTGATGATAATTATCACAAGTGATACAACATTAAAACAACGTCATATTAAGCCACAACATGACGTAAACTTATTTTATTATTGTTTTAAACGACTTTTTTTTCTTATTTTATTTTGCTCCTAGCTCCTATACTATAACGATTTCAGGGTTGCCCCCTTGGTAACATTATATTATATTTCAATGTCAATCCACTGGTATACATTTCATTCCTGTCGATTCTGGGTTTTTGGTCCATACATTTTTGGACATGTCCTTTGTATTGTTATTATTAATTGAACTAATTTTTCACAAAGCTCATGGACATGTAATATTGTAAATTAAATAATTAATTAATTTTATTTATTATTATATAATTTTATATAATCTCAATTATATAACTTCAATAGGACTTTTGAGCTATGTCCTACGGTTGGTTTGTTGAATACAATTACTTGTATTCTTATTTATATTTTGGTGTCTGACAAGCCAACTTCACGACATGGTTCAAATGCAAATATGATCTATACACCCCTGTAAAATGTGTTGTTGAAAAGAGTAACTACCGAGTTTCTTGCCGGTTTCTTCTCGGTAGAAGCAACATTCCGAACCGGTGGTAGATTCATATTATTAGTTGATTTTCCTATTGAATTGACGATTTATAAGTGTTTGTTTCAAACCTATATAAATAAAGAGTATTTTGACTTTGACTTTGACTATGCAAGAGATGTATGTGAGAGATGAGTGGAATGTGTGTGAAGGATATACATATGTGTTTGCTCGTGTGGGAGATGTGTGTGTAAGAGATTTGTGAGTGAGAAGTACGCGAGAAGTATGCGTTAACTGGCCCGTTGGTCGAGTGGTCAGATACTCTGGCCACGAAACCAAGGGTCGCGGGTTC
>OX596230.1:551117-699717 GCA_951394215.1 Glyphodes perspectalis | reverse complement strand
TGGGCTGCGCGCGGCGCAGCTCGGCGAGGTTGCGGCCCTGCAGCTGCATCACCACGTAGGGTGAGAGTCATCTGAACCAAGCCGGTGGTCGGTCCGGCCGGAGCTGGTCACCTGAGCGTGGTGGACAGCGAGAAGGCCCCCCTGGGCTGCGCGCGGCGCAGCTCGGCGAGGTTGCGGCCCTGCAGCTGCATCACCACGTAGGGTGAGAGTCATCTGAACCAAGCCGGTGGTCGGTCCGGCCGGAGCTGGTCACCTGAGCGTGGTGGACAGCGAGAAGGCCCCCCTGGGCTGCGCGCGGCGCAGCTCGGCGAGGTTGCGGCCCTGCAGCTGCATCACCACGTAGGGTGAGAGTCATCTGAACCAAGCCGGTGGTCGGTCCGGCCGGAGCTGGTCACCTGAGCGTGGTGGACAGCGAGAAGGCCCCCCTGGGCTGCGCGCGGCGCAGCTCGGCGAGGTTGCGGCCCTGCAGCTGCATCACCACGTAGGGTGAGAGTCATCTGAACCAAGCCGGTGGTCGGTCCGGCCGGAGCTGGTCACCTGAGCGTGGTGGACAGCGAGAAGGCCCCCCTGGGCTGCGCGCGGCGCAGCTCGGCGAGGTTGCGGCCCTGCAGCTGCATCACCACGTAGGGTGAGAGTCATCTGAACCAAGCCGGTGGTCGGTCCGGCCGGAGCTGGTCACCTGAGCGTGGTGGACAGCGAGAAGGCCCCCCTGGGCTGCGCGCGGCGCAGCTCGGCGAGGTTGCGGCCCTGCAGCTGCATCACCACGTAGGGTGAGAGTCATCTGAACCAAGCCGGTGGTCGGTCCGGCCGGAGCTGGTCACCTGAGCGTGGTGGACAGCGAGAAGGCCCCCCTGGGCTGCGCGCGGCGCAGCTCGGCGAGGTTGCGGCCCTGCAGCTGCATCACCACGTAGGGTGAGAGTCATCTGAACCAAGCCGGTGGTCGGTCCGGCCGGAGCTGGTCACCTGAGCGTGGTGGACAGCGAGAAGGCCCCCCTGGGCTGCGCGCGGCGCAGCTCGGCGAGGTTGCGGCCCTGCAGCTGCATCACCACGTAGGGTGAGAGTCATCTGAACCAAGCCGGTGGTCGGTCCGGCCGGAGCTGGTCACCTGAGCGTGGTGGACAGCGAGAAGGCCCCCCTGGGCTGCGCGCGGCGCAGCTCGGCGAGGTTGCGGCCCTGCAGCTGCATCACCACGTAGGGTGAGAGTCATCTGAACCAAGCCGGTGGTCGGTCCGGCCGGAGCTGGTCACCTGAGCGTGGTGGACAGCGAGAAGGCCCCCCTGGGCTGCGCGCGGCGCAGCTCGGCGAGGTTGCGGCCCTGCAGCTGCATCACCACGTAGGGTGAGAGTCATCTGAACCAAGCCGGTGGTCGGTCCGGCCGGAGCTGGTCACCTGAGCGTGGTGGACAGCGAGAAGGCCCCCCTGGGCTGCGCGCGGCGCAGCTCGGCGAGGTTGCGGCCCTGCAGCTGCATCACCACGTAGTTGAAGCGCGCGTTGCGCCCGCAGCCGATGAAGCGGCACACGTGCTCTTTGCCTGGGGGGGAGACAGACAGAAATATTTAGCGACTTGGGCTAGTCCACATTTGGGCGAAGTCAAGTTCACGAGGCCCCTGGGGTCCTGGAAGTGCAAGGACGAAGCCATGAAGAAGCGGCGCGCCTAGGGCTCTTTAAGCTTCTAGCGGACCACGGATCCACATGTCTGGGAGACGACTTCCGTGCGCCGGATCGTCTTCCCCTAAGCGCGGGAGGCCCAGCTAAGGGAGGGCCGACGCTAGGGTGTTCACGGTGGTGTAGCGTGGTCCCGTGGCCACCTTACATAAAGGCGTAGAGGTACATCCCAGGGGTTTAGTCGGTATACCCCGCCCACTACCACCTTGGGGGGAGCAGGGTCTTCCTATCATCTAGAGGGCCCCGGGAGTCCGACACACCCCGCTGTTTCCCCCCCAGATTTAGCGGGACGGTTCGTAACGCATTCCCCTGGGTAAACAAAAATATTGATAAGGCCCCTTTGAGCCTAGCAACAGGGGCACGCATGACACCTTAGATATAAGGGTCTCTTTGTAAGGCCCTGGAACCGTGAGGACCAAGCTGTATGTCCGCTAGGTATTGTTCTGGAGCTCGCGAAGGGCTCCTTAAATTTAAGGGCTCCTTGTCAAGTGGGGCACGAAGCGCCACTTGGGTACAGCGAGCCCTTTGTAAGGCCCTGGAAGCCTGTGGCCGCTCGGGTATGTTCTCAAGGGCTTTTATTGTACTTTAAACATAACGTGCCTTTCATCATATTCCTAGCGTTATGTCCGTGCTTAGATGGGGTCCGCTTAGACCATGATCCAGGATTTAGCGAGTCTGGTAATTACATTAAAGCGACTGCCGATCTGACCTTCGTAACCCTAAGATAGGGGAACCAGACAATTTTAGGATCATGATTACAAATCCAAAGTTGTTTTGAATTTGCAGGTTTCATCACGATGTTTTCCCTCACCGTCGAGCTAGTGGTATAAATACGTACATAGACTTGAAAAATCCAGAGGCACGTGCCCGTGTTTGAACCCGCACTCCTCGGTTAAGAGGCGCGAGTCCTTACCATTGAGCTACCACCGCTCCATAACGTGCCTTTCAAGATACCTTTAAAGCCCTTGAGATGGTCCTTCATTCAATCAATTATACGTATTCTACACATATAGATAAGGTTCAAAATATAAAAGTCACAGATTTTGTTCTCGATTCTCTAATGTATACTTTCGGCCCATAGCAATAAGGCTCAAAATCCTCTGCGTCCTGCAATTACCAGCAGTTCCAGAACTCACCCTGCAGCTTCTTGAGCACGGCCACCTCCATCTTGAGCACCTGCTTGGGCTGCCGCGCCGACTCGACCTTCAGCGCGACCTGCTCCTGCGTCACCAGGTCCAGACCCTCGTAGATCTCGCCGAAGCCGCCGCCGCCTATCTTCTTCACTACCTGGAAGTAAAACCATGCTCTTTATACCTGGTCAGATACATTAAGGTTACATAACATTAATCACTACATCACCTAGTGTGTAAGACTCCCAGATCCCAGGTCGGGCCAAAATTTGTGGCTGGGTATTTCAATATTGAAATCACTCACGAACAGCCCGGAGTCAGAATGTTGGTGGTTTAATCACCCCCGTGCCTCGGAAAGCACGTTAAGCCGTCGGTCCTGCGCCTGACCTCTCTCCGGTCACGTCGGTGTCTCACCGGACTATGAGAGTGAAGGAACAGAGAGTGCACCTGTGTTAGCGCACACACTTGTGCACTATAATATCTCCTGCGCAGATGGCTAATCCTCGTTGAGATTGGCCGCCGTGACCGATATCGGTTAGGAGGACATTATTATTAAGACTCTGAACACTGGAGTAGATTTCTTAGGAAACCCGTATTACAGGTCTTCAGAACTACAGTATACAGTATACAGTAGTAGGTCACAGAACCGTCACTCTTCTGTCCTCCACCTTTGAGTTGATATCTAGGATCTAGATAGACTTGTTAGTCTACACTAGATATCCTGATATATTACTCAAGTCTACCCTGGGAGCCCTAAGCTTTCTCCAGATTGATTTGGGGTTGCATTGCTGGATCCAACGACACATGCTGGTTCAATGCCGCTGGATTTCAATCTAACTAACTAACTAAACTTCACGCTACTTCCCTAGCGGGTAGGCAGGGAGAACCGAACGCCATATGGCACGGTCCTTACACACCTCACTCGCCTCTTCAACATTCATGATCCTTTTCATACAAGCTCTACGGTTTTTATGACTCCTAACATCACCTTCTGTTAATACACAACCAATCTGGTCGTGGTGGGTGAGCCTGGGCCTTCCGCGGCTCCTACATCCTTCCACTTTCGCATTGTATATCTGTTCAGTCAATCTTTCGTTATCCATTCTTTCCACATGTTCGAACCACCGGAGCATGCCTCTTCTTACCTTGACTCCGGCGCTGTCCTTAAGCCTCAGGATTTCAATCCCTACTAGATAATGAAATGCTAAACCAAGCAATCCAGTCGGGTCCACCACAGTTTTAACTGCTGGATCCAGCATAAAGTACGGCCAGCACATCCCCCCCTCACCTTCCACCGCTCCTTGACCACGTGGCCCGGCTGCAGCAGGTCCTCGGACGCCATCGTGATGGGGTGCGCGCGGCGCGAGGTGTCGCAGCGGGACGCCTCCCGCGACCTCCGCCCTCCGAAGTTCGGGAGGGTCTGCGACCTGGTAAAATCAAGAGTTAATAGTTAGTGGTAAGAGTTGGTTACATCACATACATTGATCTGACTCCGAGGTAAGTAGCTTTAGCACTTGTGTAACGGATATCAGAATCAACAGTGGTGTTTCAAATATATACTTAAATACTAGATATTTACACCCAGACACAGAACAAACACACGTATTCATCACACGAATGTTTGTCCTGAACCCTGCCTCTGTAAGCATTGGGATAATTTTTGAAATACATCTTCATCTTACTTGCTTACTTAATAAAGCGTTCTGACTTCCCCGCCCAGTATGCTTCACAATCCCCCCCCCCCCCCCCCCATGTATGCTTCCTTAAGAAACTGGTTTCTGGGATTTATAATGTGCCAACTGTGGTTCTTGCCTAGCACGTCGTAAAAGCCGACTAATCGTATATCGGGTTTTGGGTGTGTGTGTGTAGGCGACAAGCTAGCCACTTGTCACTGTTCTTTCACGATTTTCCATCTAACCCAGCCCAGTTTCATTGCTGGCTGGACGTGGTCAAAGGGGCCTGCTGCCCGTTTGACTCTGCCTACCCCTTCGGGGATTATGGGCGTGACGATATGCAGCGGTTTGTTCCACTATTTTTCAAAGTCAAAGTCAAAGTCAAAATACTCTTTATTTATATAGGTTTGAAACAAACACTTATAAATCGTCAATTCAACAAGAAAATCAACTAATAATATGAATCTACCACCTTTGATTTAGGATGATGAGTACTTGGAGATAATATGAGGCCCCCAGGACCTGAGGCTTCCGCCCCCGGGTTAGTCCGCCCCTGATGGTATGTATGTATAGGATCTCCGTTTAAAGACAGTTGCATGAAAGCCGTTTCCGACCGTTTCTCTGAGGGTCTCTGAGGGTACATATATGGGTACATACATACATACATACATACATACATACATAACATCACGCCTATAATCCCCGAAGGGGTAGGCAGAGTCAAAGGGGCAGCATGCCCCTTCAACCACATTCAGCCGAAAATAAAGCCGGGCTGGGTTAGATGGAAAATTGTGAAAAAGTGGCTAGCTCGTCGCCTACTCAGTCACACACTCAAAACCCGATATACCAATAGTCGCCTCTTACGACATGCTAGGCAAGAAACACAGTTGAAACATTCTTTTTTTGTCCCAGACCAACATGGGCCAAGTCCCAGACCAACATGGGACAAAAATGGTCTCTGAGGGTCTGAGGATCAAAAGTGCACCAAAGCCTGCAGCTTCAACGTGGCTATACCCTCTAGGGTGTCGGTACTCACCTCAGCAAAGGATTAGGTGGAACTCTTGGCGCGTTGGCGGCTTCGGCACGCCGTATCTCCCTCTGGAACACACATCCAGGTTATCACCATTTGACACCAATATATGATTTTTAACTAACGCGTTGCATTATAACTAGAAATAATACTGACGGGACTTGTCGGTCGCTTCAATGTAATTACCAGACTCGCTTAATCCCGAATCATGGTCTAAGCGGACCCCGTCTAAGCACGGGACATATTTGACAGGCCCGTTGGTCGAGTGGTCAGAGACCCTGGCGGTTGGTCAGAGATGCCGCTACAAGCACAGGTTAGTTGTTTCTTAGTAATAATACGCCATCTGTGTAAAATTCATGGTATTAAAACAAAGATTATTTTGGTTTGTTTCTGAAGAAAATATTTTATATTCATGTTTTTCACCTAAATTTAATACATTTTCTAAGAAATTACGTAAAAAATTATTGTATGAATAAAACATGTTTAAAAAGTGAAATAATAACGTTTTTATTCGGTTATATCTCTCAATCAGTCTAAATGATGCCTGTAGCGACATCTGTCTGTGTCAAGTCTATACGAAATCTAAAATGTATGTGACTGACCAGACATGATAATATAATATTAAACTGTGCTTTTACGAAGAACCCTATAAGTTCCACACACCACGCCGTTCGCCCGAATGGCGTGGCGGTTGTAAGGCAATTCGCTCGATAAGAACAGAAAAAAGGGGTCCGTACCTGGGGCTCATGTCGTCTCTGGCGGGGGGCGGGGGCGGCGGCCGAGCCCGACCCCTGCGACGCGGTGTCCGCCGACGACGAGGACGACTCTGGAACAGACAGACAGACAGATGAGCGGACAATAACTGACTTCCAAACACTTGACTGGCCCATTGGTCGAGTGGTTAGAGACCCTGGCCACGAAACTAAGGGTCGCGGGTTCGAAACCCGCTAGGGGCAAATGTTTTGTGTGATGAACATAGACATTTATACTAGAGTCATGGATAAACGTATTTAAGTATGTCTATCCGTTCACACAGTATCATAGCACAAGCTTAATTTGGAGCTAGAGAATTGGTGTGTCAGTTTGGAGAATTAATTAATTTATTTATTTTAAAATCATCCCTGATTGGGAGGGCGGCGGAAAGCCGAGTATTAGCAACCCCCAAGGACGTAAAAATTTAGCATAACATCGATTCAGGATCAATAAATAAATAAATTCTCCAGACTGACACACCAATTCCCAAGCTCCAAACTAACCTTATGCTTGTACTATGGATACTAGGTGAACGGATAGACATACTTAAATACGTTTATAAACATCCATGGCTCGAGTAGAAATATCTATATTCATCTCACGAAACACTTGCCCTAACGGTATTCGAACCCGCAACCCCTGGTTTCGTGGCCAGGGTATCTGCCCACTCGACCAACGAGTCTTGTCATCAGGGATGTTACTGAACCCTGTTATTGTGCATCCCGTAATATAACCATACCCAGACCAGAATAGCACTCAGGCGGACCCAGGATCAACAACTGGTCTTTTATGTAACTGGTTCGATGGCGCATTCGGTAGTGACCCTGCCCCATGCGCCAAGAGTTGTGGGTCCGATCGCCACTCAGAACAAACTTTCGTGTGATGAATACTTGTGTTTGTTCTGTGTCTGAGTGTTAATATTCAATATTAAGTTTATATTTGTAATACCACTGTTGTTTCTGATATCTGTAACACAAGTGCTTAAGCTACTCACCTCAGAGTCAGATCAATGTATGTGACATAGTCTGATATTTAAATAGGTTTTCAAAAATACAAAAACCGCCAGATGGCACGTAGGAGTCGCGTGGTCTTATCACTGTCACTATTGGCTCCTTGTTGACAGCATGCCAGTTTGGTCTGACAACTAACCAATGAGGAGGGTGACAAGACCGCAAGTCGCAGTTACGCCATCTTTTAGATGTTTTAATTCAAAAAACCCTCATTGGACAACAGCTGACCTGATCTGTTGGACTGCGGGGGCTGATGCTTGAACGGCGACTCCCTCTCGCACGCCGGTTCTTGCTCCCTGGAATAACAACAAGAAATAAGTTATACATCAGCTACAATCGGACGGTTTCGGGAGGTCTGGGGGTCCGAGTAAGTGGAGGTAGGTTAATAAATAAATTCTCCAGACTGACACACTAATTCCCTAGTCCCAAACTAAGCTTGTACTTGAGCTACGGATACTGGGTGAACGGATAGACATACTTAAATACGTTTATAAACATCCATGACTCGAGTACAAATGTCCATGTTCATCACACGAAACATTTGCCCCTAGCGGGATTCGAACCCGCGGCCCTCGGTTTCGTGGTCAGGGTCTCTGACTACTCAACCAACCAGTCATCGGGCCATCGAATGGAAACATGAGCTACTTTGAGTCGAGCCTGATGGGGCGACCGCACGGGAGGGGAATCGTTGGCGCGCCCTGCGATCCCAGGACTCCCACTGCGACGAGACGGAACAACGCGGGGTTTGAGCGGGTATACTCCGGCCACTAACAACTTGGCCGGAGCAGGGACCTCCATTTTCCAAATTGTCAGGTTCCCCTATCTTAGGGTTACGAAGGTCAGATCGGCAGTCGCTTCATTATAATTATCAGACTCGCTAAATCCTGTATCATGGTCTAAGCGGACCCCGTCTAAGCACGGGACATAACGCTAGGAAGATGATGACTTGGTAGGTCTGACAATAGGTTGTTATCTAATTTTCATACCCTAAGTGATAAGGGTGGTCCACCAGAACGGCTTTACCGATTTCGCTAATTCTTTCTTAGTTGTGTTTGTTATTGTCAAGCAGTGGCGGATTTACAGTCTTGGCCGCCCTAGGCCATGCCATAATTCTCAGTACTAAAGCGTCATCACCTAATTTTTATTACGATTGGCCGCCTCTAATATCTGGCCGCCCTAGGCCCGGGCCTACTGGGCCTTAGGGTAAATCCGCCACTGTTGTGAAGTGAAGGTTCTTATGAAAGAAAAAAAAATCAAAAGTTGCGCGGTAAATAAAAAAAATATGGGTATTGAAAATCCGAGAACGGGGCGTTACGAAGTGCGCCGGGTCAGCTAGTAAATATATAAAATGCGCAAGTTTATTCACGCAATAACTATTGAATAGCAGGGTCACTACGGTAGTGACCGTGCCCCATGCGCCAAGAGTTGTGGGTGCGATCCCCACCCAGGAGAAACATTCGTGTGATGAATACTTGCGTTTGTTCTGTGTCTGGGTGTTAATATCTGATATTTAAGTATATATTTGTAATACCACTGTTGATTCTGATATCCGTAACACAAGTGCTTAAGCTACTTACCTCGGAGTCAGATCAATGTATGTGATGTAGTCTGATATTAATATTTAATGTATTTAAGTGGCGTGAAGTTTAGTTAGTTAGTTAACTAGTGAATGGATTTCAATGAAACTTTACAATAATCTAGCTTATACACCCGAATAACCAATAACCGACGGATACGTTCGGCAGTGTTTCCAATTCCAACAACCGCCCCGTTTCAAGAACCAAAGGGATCCTCTGTGACAATCCAGGTTAATGTTGTTAATATAAACCACGGACTAGTAAAAAAAGAAGGACTCCACGCTGTCATACTATAGGGTGAAGCCACGTTTATGAATGTGTGAGTGAGATACTTATGAAATGAAATGAAATGAAATAATCTTTTTTTTACGTAGGCTTAAAAAAAGCACTTATAAATCGTCAGAATAAGATCAATATCTACCGGTTCAACAAGTAGATTCTACCGAGAAGAAACCGGCAAGAAACTCGATAGGTACTCTTATGGATACCAGATATCAGATATCTGTCATTTGGAGCACTTATTATGTCAATGTATGGCGTAAGTTGCGTGTCAAGGTGGAGCACCTGAGGAATTTCAATGTCCAGTTAGTGGCGCGGAGTCCTTCTTTTTTTACTAGTCCGTGATGTAAACATTGCGCTGAGGAATGCGTGTCACCTATCACGGCTCCAACAATAGCGGGATTGTGGACGCCATACGTCACGGGAACATGAATTACTCTATGAAAATGTAGAATTATGCTGTTAAACATTGCATCTCGCATCAGACTATAGCGAGTCTAGGCGCCCTGCGCCGACATATATATCATCATCATCATCCTCATGCCCTTCTCCCAGTTCACCTGGGGTCGGCGCAGCATCAAATTACATATGAAAACATTTCTCATGAAAAAGGGCTATTATAGAATTGAAGACTTTTTTAATGACAGGAATCTGCAGTCTGCGCTATAATTCTTGCATGGTCTACTCTCCTATTGTAATGTATTACATTCATTATATTAGAATTATATAAATTTGTAGAAGTAGATATAAAGTAGCATTGTTATTGTATACATGGCGATTTAAAAGAGTAACTACCGAGTTTCTTGCCGGTTCTTCTCGGTAGAATCAACGTTCCAAACCTGGCGGTAGAATATTTATTTTGTATTATTATGACTATTCATAAGTGCTTTTGTGGAGCCTACATGAATAAAGATATTTCTATTTCATGTCTTCCTCTTGTACTGTGTACCCGGGGTATACCTACAAAATCCCACAGTACCCTTCAACCCTTCAACGAGGGGAAGTGCCACGGAGACAGTTCTGCTTCCAAGATATCTCTAGCGACCAGCTTAGAGCGTATACGGCGGACACCAACGTCAGTTCTCTTTCCCCTCCCCCCCTAAGGGGATCTACCTATTGATGGCTGATTCGGTAGTAACCCTGCCCCATGCGCCAAGAGTTGTGGGTTCGATCCCCACCCAGGACAAACATTCGTGTGACGAATACTTGTGTTTGTTCTGTGTCTGAGTGTTAATATCTAATATTTAAGTATATATTTGTAATACCACTGTTGTTTCTGATATCCGTAACACAAGTGCTTAAGCTACTTACCTCGGAGTCAGATCAATGTATGTGATGTAGTGTGATATTTATTTATTTATATCATCTTTCCCACGACTTTATATAACAACCTTCAAACTCCTAAATGTTACATAACCACCCCAATTTCCCCCTTGCACAGGGTGGCCAACCTGCTAAAATGTTAATAGCCAATTTAACCTGAATAAGTGGAATGAACATTTCATTCTCAACAAAATGTTACCAAGTATAATACGGAATAGGATTTCCTAGATTTATGTCCAAAGAGTACCATGTCGGTCTTAGGTATACGCCAACTGTGGTTCTTGCCTAGCATGTCGTAAGGCGACTAATGGTATATCGGGTTTTGGGTGTGTGATTGTGTAGGCGACAGGTTAGCCGCTTGTCACTGCTTTTTCACAATTTTCCATCTAACCCAGCCAGGCTTTATTTTTGGCTGAATGTGGTTGAAGGGGCATGCTGCCTCTTTGACTCTGCCTACCCCTTCGGGGATTATGGGCATGGTGTTATGTAAGTATGATTTTGTAGGCAACGAGCTAGCCACTTGCCACTACATTTTCACAGTTTTACATCTAACCCAGCCCAGTTTTGTTTTTGACTGAATGTGGTTAAAGGGGCCTGTTGCCCCTTTGACTCTGCCTACTCCTTCGGGGATTACAGGCGTGATATGTATGTATGTATGTATGTATGTATGTATGTAAGCCGCCGGGCTGTGCCGGCGGGACGGCGGCTTTGCTATGTATTGGGCTTTATGTGTTATTATATCTCTAAGTGTCCCGATATGTCCCGAGATCTAGGTGAAGACAAGTTAATAAACAATCAATTAACGTGACATGTTGATAATCTTAATCTTATAATGTTGCTGTTATGAATTATAATAAATAATGTCCTCCTAACCGATATCGGTTACGGCGGCCAATCTCAACGAGGATTAGCCAACTGCGCAGGAGATATTATAGTGCACAAGTGTGTGCGCTAACACAGGTGCACTCTCTATTCCTTCACTCTCATAGTCCGGTGAGACGGCAATTCGACATGACCGGAGAGAGGTTAGGCGCAGGACCAACGGCTTAACGTGGTTTCCGAGGCACGGGGGTGATTAAACCGGCAACTTCTTGACTCCGGGCTGTTACTGAGTAATTTGGATATTGAAATACCCAGTCACAAATTTTTGGCCCTTCCCGGGATTTGAACCCGGGACCTCTTGGTCCTTAGGCGGCGCATGCTACCACTAGCTAGACCAACGAGGCAGTCTTGTTATGAATTATATACGTACTTCACACTTCTATCCTACTAATATTATAAATGCGAAAGTTTGTATGTATCGATGGATGTTTGTTACTCTTGCCCAAAAAAACTTCTGAATGGATTTTAATTAAACTTTAGAATAATATAGGCCATACACCCGAATAACATATAGGCTATGTTTCATCGATGTACCACGCGAGCGAAGCCGCAGGCAGAAGCTTGTATTACATATAGCAGCGCCCCTTGGTTTCACCTGCGTAGCTCCCGTTCCCGTGGGAATACGAGGATAAAATATAGCCTATGTTACTCGCTGATAAAGTAGCTTTCCATTGGTGAAAGAATGTTTCAAATCGGTCCAGTAGTTTCGGAGCGTATTCAATGCAAACAAATATTTCCTAACTAACTAACTAACTAAACTTCACGCCACTTCCCTAGCGGGTAGGCAGAGAGAACCGAACGCCATATGGCACGATCCTTACACACCTCACTCGCCTCTTCAACATTAAAATCTTTCATCTTTATAAATATCTTCAAGCCCGCAATCCCGAAGGGGCAGGACATTCAGTCAAAAACAAAACTAAGCTGGGTTAAATGGTAAATTGTGAAAAAGTTACTACAAGTGGCTAGCTCGTCGCCTACACAATCACACACCCAAAACCCGATATACCATTAGTCGCCTTTAGGACATGCTAGGCAAAAATCGCAGTTGGCATATTCTTTTTAAGTCCCAGACCATGACCCAGAGACATGGGACTTTACAAGTTCCTTAGAATAATAAGTTAAATAACTAGGTAAGTAGTTTCGCATAAAAATAACCTTGTAAGTATAAATAAATATCCGACTACATCACATACATTGATCTGACTCCGAGGTAAGTAGCTTAAGCACTTGTGTTACGGATATCAGAAACAACAGTGGTATTACAAATATTTACTTAAATATTGGATATTAACACCCAGACACAGAACAAACACATTTATTTATCACACGAATGTTTGTCCTGTGTGGGGATCGAACTCACAACTCTTGGCGCATGGGGCAGGGTCACTACCGAATGCGCCATCGAGCCAGTCAAACATTATATAAACAGTATATATGTCGCAGTCATCTGGTTTAATCAGCTATTTGATTGGATCACTAGCGCGTTCATTGAATGACGACGTTTAATTGAATGACTAAAGGACAACTCGTCAAATTGTTTAATATAACGTTCAACTTCTTGACTGAACGTCATATCGCAGTCATCTGGATGAATCTGCTATTTGATTGAATGACTAGCGCATTCATTGAATGTCGACATTTAATTGAATTGAATTCATTTAATGAAAGCGTGTTGTTAGGATCACAGTTCTAACCTAACCTAACCTACTTGTCTGGTAGCATCTCGTTTCTGGTAGCAATTCGATTTTCAGGGAAGGCGCAATATATATGTCGCAGTCATCTGGTTCTGTTGGTCCGCTCTGTTCAAGGGGCTATGTTACAATCCGCTAACTAGTTTGACGTTGAGTGACGCTTGTTCAATCAACGTTCGGCCTAGTCATTTAATGAACGCGCTAGTCATTCAATTAAATAGCTGATTCAACCAGATGACTGCGACATATACACGTCGATTACAAAATGATAGATGTTTTTCATCATCCATCGACTAATTACTACCAATAGTGTCAATCAATCGGCTCTCTACGGCTTGGGATAAATTGATATCGCGACTTCTGACCTTTCCACCTCAGTAATGGGTAATATTATTACAGCTAATAGCTTAAGTTCTGACACTAAATAATATCTGCGGTGTATCGCTCACAGACTGCGTTCGGAATGACGATGTAAGAAAGAGAGTCGGTCTGAAAGACAGCGTCGGAGTCAAGGTAAGAAGAGGCATGCTCCGGTGGTTCGGACATGTGGAAAGAATGGATGACGAAAGATTGCCTGAACAGATATACAATGCGAAAGTGGAAGGATGTTGGAGCCGCGGAAGGCCCAGGCTCACTACCACGACCAGATTGGTCGTGTATTAACAGAAGGTGATGTTAGGAGTCATAAAAACCGTAGAGCTTGTATGAAAAGGATCATGATGTTGAAGAGGCGAGTGAGGTGTGTAAGGATCGCGCCATATGGCGTTCGGTTCCCTCTGCCTACCTGCTAGGGAAGTGGCGTGAAGTTTAGTTAGTTACTATCTAATATAAACTCAGCATCTTCGGTACAAACAAATTATATCGGACTGCTTAGTTTTAATATCAAAATAACATACACAACATCAAGCCCATAATCCCTGCATAGGTAGGCAGAGCCAAAAGTGTAGCAGGTCCTTTTAACCAAACTCAGCCAAAAATAAAACTGGGCTGGGTTAGATGGAAAACTGTGAAAAAGCAGCGACAAGTGGCTAGCTCGTCGCCTACACAACCACACACCCAAAACCCGATACACCATTAGTCGCCTTTACGACATGCTAGGCAAGGAACACACTTGATGTATTATTTTTAAGTCTCAGACCAACATGGGATTATGTTAAACTTGGTTACGTAAAAGTTATTTATTTTACTTATGTATGTATTAGTCGAATTGTGCGGTACTTGAGTAAATCTCAAGAGGCAAGCAGCTATTTCAAGGTCATCTCAAATTTAGTTTTTGCATATTTTTTGTATTAACAATTTTTTGCGCAAATTGAATGAATGTGTAATTTCTAGAAAAAAATTATAATAAAAAAAAAAAATCAATCGAATTGAGAACCTCCTCCTTTTTTTTGAAGTCGTTTAAAAATGATAAAGATACAGCGCGTTAAAGTTCATTCGTGACGTCACGAGGGCCGTAAAATTTCACCGTCCAAGTGTCGTAAGCGCCCCACTCCAGATCTTTGAAGCGCTGTATCTTTGTCATTTTTCGAGTATCAGATAAAGCAAGAAATACGTATTCAATATTTTTTGATAATCTAATGTTTAACTATTCTCTAAACCAGTTTTTGTTTCATTAAACAGGGTATGCAGAGTCAAAGGGGCGGCACCGTTGACCACATTAAGCAAAAAATTTACTGGGCTGGGCTAGATGGATAATTGTGAAAGAGTAGTGCCAATTGATTATTGCATAAAAATCGTCTCACGTTAGTCTGAGATTCGAAAATAATAAATAATAAATAAATTCTCCAGACTGACACACCAATTCCCTAGTTCCAAACTAAGCTTATGCTTGTACTATGGATACTAGGCGAACGGATAGACATACTTAAATACGTTTATAAACATCCATGACTCGAGTACAAATGTCCATGTTCATCACACGAAACATTTGCCCCTAGCGGGATTCGAACCCGCGGCCCTTGGTTTCGTGGCCAGGGTCTCTGACCACTCGACCAACGGGCCAGTCAAAAATAATGCGCCCACTGTGTCTCTTGCCTAGCATGTCGTAAAAGGCGACTAATGGTATATCGGGTTTTGGGTGTGTGATTGTGTAGGCGACGAGCTAGCCACTTGTCACTACTTCTTACTATTGAACCCAACGCATTTTATTTTTGCATATCAGCTGTTAAAGGTATGTGTTCTCTGCCTACCCTTTTGGGGACTGCGGGCGATTGTATAGGGATGTTGACTGGCTAGTCAATTGAGATACTTTATAAGAGCTGTCAAAACGAAATCACTTCATAGATTTTGTATGGGCTTGTCAACGTGTGACGTCACTAGTTTGTATAGTCAACTGACTTATTAAGCAGTTTTTGTAAAATTAAAAATCTTAGACTCAATATGATACAAAATCATTAAGGCTTAACAGCATACTACGATACTTTCTTTTTCAGAATTGATTTATCAAAATTAAATATAATGGGTGTCAATATTCCAATTGTATGTATATATGTGGTATTAAGTATTTTATTTATTTTTTTTGCACAAAAACACAGCTCTTAATTAATTTTACAAGAAACTTTAATTCTAATCTTAAAGCTAATAACGAATTTTAATCATGCCAGAAACTATTAATAAGAGCCCTTGAAGTATATAACAGAAATGTTCACGCTTGAATGATCTCTTAGGACTAAGGGATGTCCGATAGAGATAGGGTAACAGTGTTGCCATGCCCCGATGTAACCTCCTCCCTTATTTGAACTTTGTAATATTGACGACTTATTTAAAACAAATTGGCAGGTATATTCTTCTTCAGTCCCAGACCAACGTAGGACATAGGTACTTATTTATTACAAATTAGCAGCGCCCCGCGGTTTCAACCGCATAGTTCCCGTTCCTGTAGGAATATGGTAATAAAATATAGCCTATGTTACTTCCGAATAATGTAGCTTTCCAATGGTGAAAGGATTTTTGTAATCGGCGCAGTAGTTTTTGAGTTTATTCATTACAAACATACACACACACAAAAATATAAATCTTTCTTCTTTATAATATTAGTATTGTATAGACCAAATTTTAAAAACGTAGTCAAAAATAATAAAACTTAACGACAGCTCAATAGTTCACCATTCAATACACGCAACATTATGCAAATATTACGAGGGTGGAATTAATTTCCAATTCAATTGTTAGAAGTATTTGATTGTACAATTTCAGGGGGTGAAGAAAGGAACCCTTTTTGGTAATTTTATTTGTATTTCAGTTATTAGCGAGTTTTTATTTATGGGGGGTTCCATGGATAAAAAACGTCTCATATAATAATCTAGTAACGCATATTTTTCTCATTTTCCATAGAACCCAACATTTGTTACTACCGAGTTTCTTGCCGGATTCTTCTCGGTAGATGCAACATTCCGAACCGGTGGTAGAATCATATCTCTTTGAACTGTTTTTTGACGATTTATAAGTGTTTCTTTGAAACCTATATAAATAAGAATATTTTGACTTTGACTTTGACTTTTTGGATACATACATACATACATCTCGCCTCTTCCCCATGGTGGTAGGCAGAGATCACGTACTTCCATTTGCTACGATCCTGACATACACCTTTCGCTTCTTCTACATTCATAAGTCTTTTCATACACGCTCGTCGGTTAAGGGTGCTGTTTACCTGACCTTTTGTTAATACATAACTTACCAATCTGGTCATGGTAAGTCCGTCTAGGTCTTCCCCTCCCAACGGCTCCATTTACACTTGCCTTATATATCTCTTTCGTCAATCTTCTTTCATCCATTCTCTCAACATGCCCAAACCATCCAAGCATGCCTTTTTTTTGGATAAATATGGTTTAAGGAATGATTTGATTTTACACTTTGCCTACCCCTTCGGGGATTGCGGACGTGAGTATCTTTGTCTATACTAATATAATAAAGAGGAAATATTTATTTGTTTGTTTGTATTAAATAGGCTCCGAAACTACTGGACCGATTTGAAAAATTCTTTCACCAATGGAAAGCTACTTTAACAGCGAGTAACATAGGCTATATTTTATCCTCGTATTCCTACGGGAACGGGAACTACGCGGGTGAAACCGCGGGGCGCTGCTATTAATCTTATAAAGCTATAGAGTTTGTTGGTTTGCTTGAACGCGCTAATCTCAGAAACTACTTGTCCGATTTGAAAAATTATTAGTGTTAGATTAAATAATAAAATATTTTTTCGCTTCTATTTTTATTAAACTAACTAGCTGTGCCCGCTGTTACACCCGCGTTTATAATTAATGTTATTTATCCTATAGCCTTCCTCGATAAATGGGCTATCTAATACTGAAAAAATTTCTCAAATCGGACCAGTAGTTCCTGAGATTAGCGCGGTCAAGCAAACAAACTCTTCAGCTTTATAATATTAGTATAGTAAAGATTATAATCAAACACATGTTTCAAACGTTCCAGTTCAGAACCTGGAAGCAATCACCACAATAGGAGTTACATCACCGCCTCCCACGCCGACCTGGACTAATTTACCGGACAACACAATGAGCAGGACATTGCCCTGCTAGTTTGGACTAATGTCTGCCCGTGGTTTTGCTTATAAAAAGATCTAAACTAAGATGTAATATTAATAACAATGTCCTCCTAACCAATATCGGTCACGGCGGTCAATCTCAACGAGGATTTGGTATTCTAAAATTATGAAAATAAAAAAAAATACAATTAATATATTTTTGATCAACAAAAAAAAGTTAACACGCAATCGCAATATACCTACATCATCGTCCTAGCGTTACGTCCCGTGCTTAGACGGGGTCGGTCAGTAGCAAAAGCACTTGTGTTACGGATATCAGAATCAATAGTGGTATTACAAATAGGTATATACCTAAATATTATATTTAAACACCCAAACACTAGTATTCATCACAGAATTGTTTGTCCTAGGTGATAATCGCACCCACAGTCCCACAACTCTTGGCGCATGGGGCAGGGTCACTACCGAATGCGCTATCGAGCCAGTCAAAGCTGTTCCATATTCTGCAACATGTTAAAAAGGCATTGACTAACAACCATAGACAATGCTAGGTAGAAAAAGACAATGCTGTCATAAATTTGTAATAACCATTCTTAACAGATGACAATTGCATAATGTAACAACATGAATTGCTACAATTTATCCTGCAACTAATAGGTTACCAAGATCAGAAAATTGCCATAAGGAATCTATATAACAAATAGACCAGGAATAAATAAGCACAGCACATTCTTCTGTCTTAAAACCATGATCCAAAAATTGTCTGGTTCCCCTATCTTAGGGTTATGAAGGTGAGATCGGCAGTCACTTCAATGTAATTACCAGACTTGCTAAATCCTGGATCATGGTCTAAGCGGACCCCGTCTAAGCACGGGACATAACGCTAGGGAGATGATGAGTTCCCGTGGGAATATGGGAATAAAATATGGCTTATGTTACTTTCGGATAATGTAGCTTTCTAATGGTAAAAAAAGTTTTTGAAATCGGCACAGTAGTTTTTGAGTTTATTCATTACAAACATACACACACACAAAAATACAAATCTTTCCTCTTTATAATAGTAAGTAATAATAAATAATAATAATAAATATCCGACTACATTACATACATTGATCTGACTCTGAGGTAAGTAGCTTAAGCACTTGTGTTACGGATATCAGTAACAACAGTGGTATTACAAGTATATACTTATATATTGAATATTAACACCCAGACACAGAACAAACACAAGTATTCATCACACGAATATTAGTCCTGGATGGGGATCGAACCCACAACTCTTGGCGCATGGGGCAGTCACTACTGAATGCGCCATCGAGCTTGTCATTATAGATGAACATTACTTCACATTCAATCATATATATCAATGTTTATCAATCTGTAGGATGCGACCCCCAGAGGTTGCAAAGCCTTACTGAGGGGGTCGCTGAAAAGAAAATGGCAAATTGATACATACATACCTACTTTCAGTAAAAAACCTTTTTTCTGTCTATGCCCCTAGGGGGTAGCGAAAAGGTGTCACATATTTATTAAATAAGAACACTTAACTATATACTTTTATACTGATAAAATAATATATTAACCAACCATATCCAATAGGTTGTTCATTACCTAAAGAAATAATGCTTTGAGTAATAAAATATGTTTGACAAAACATGAAATATGACCACAACGTGATTAATCCAATTCTACTTGTCCCACGCTGGTCTGGGACTTAAATTGTGTTTCTTGCCTAGCATGTCGTAAAAGGCGACTAATGGTATATGGGGTTTTGGGTGTGTGATTATGTAGGCGACAAGCTAGCCACTTGTCACAATTTTTTCACAATTTACCATCTAACCCAGCCCATTGTCCCATATTGGTCTGGGACTTGAAAAGAATATGCCATTTGTGGTTCTTGCCTAGCATGTCGTAGAAGACGACTAATGGTGTGTCAAGTTATGGATGTGTGATTGTGTGGGTGACGGACTCGCCACTTGTCACCACTTTTTCACAATTTGCCATCTAACCCAGCCTAGATTTGTTTCTGGCTGAATGTGGTTAAAGGGGCCCCTTCGACTCTGCCTACCCCTTCGGAGATTTTGGTCGTGATGTTATGTATGTATGTACTGCTGCGATTGATACCAGGTAACAGATAGACATACTTATTAAAATCTATCCTCTTTACAATATTATAAAGAAGATTATAAAGAGGACAGATTGTCCCATGTTGGTCTGGGACTTGGCCCATGTTGATCTGGGACAAAAAAAAAAGAATGTGCCAACTGTGGTTCTTGCCTAGCATGTCGTAAGAGGCGACTAATGGTTTACGGGCTTTTGGGTATGTGACTGAGTAGGCGACGAGCTAGCCACTTGTCACTCCTTTTTCACAGCTTTTCATCCAACCCAGCCCACTGTCCCATGTTGGTCTGGGACTTAAAAAGAATATGCCAACTGTGGTTCTTGCCTAGCATGTCGTAAAAGGCGACTAATGGTATATCGGGTTTTGGGTGTGTGATTGTGTAGGCGACAGGTTAGCCGCTTGTCACTGCTTTTTCACAATTGTCCATCAGACCCAGCCCGGCTTTATTTTTGGCTGAATGTGGTTGAAGGGTCATGCTGCTACTTCGACTCTGCCTACCCCTTCGGGGATCGTGGGTGTGATGTTATGTATGTTATGTATGTATTAGATTTTTTGTTTGAATTGAATAAGCTCCGAAACCATTGGAATAATTTGAAAAATTCTTTCACCAATGGAAAGCTACTTTATCAGCGAGTAACATAGGCTATATTATGTCCCTGTACTCCCACAGGGAATAGTAACACGGTGAAACCGCAGTTGCTGCTAGTACCTCTACAAAAATCCGCTTTCTAACTACTTAATGAGTAATTTATCACACAGACATTTACTAAGCAGGTTTCAAATCCAAGACCTTTTTATGCCTAGACTCAACAGTGTAGCAGAGTATATATTATATATAAAAGATTTTGGATTTTGGTATTAACTATTTTTATATCTGTATTGTAAAAGCACGATGTGGCCATCTTTAAAAGAATTTCACGTGTGTCATCAGTGTGAAGCCTATTTTGAAGTAAGAACCAATGTGATTTTCGCTTGATGTTTTAATAAATAAATAAATTACATTACAATCGCTGACTAGTAAAAAAGAAGGGCTCCACGCTGTTACACCCTAGCATGAAGCCACGTTTATGCATGTGTGAATGAGATACTTAAGGATACCAGATATCAGATATCTGTCAATTGGAGCACTTATTATGTCGTGTGACGTAAGTTGCGAATCAAGTTGGAGCACCTGAGGAGCTTCAACATGTAGTTAGTGGTGCGGAATATTTTTTTGTACTACTCTGTGGTGTTAAATAAGCCCTGGGCCTTTCATACTTTAAAAATGTCTATGATTTCTAGACTACACACTAACCTTGTCTATACTAAGCTGAAGTTATCCAATGTTTTCTATGACATTAAAATGGACTTACACATTCTTTATCATATTGACAAGAAAAAAGTCCATTATAACTAAGTAAATGACTACATTCTTATAGTTTATAATATGAATTTGAGGGCTGTGATATGTGAAAACGGTTTTTCGTTTGATTTGGGTCAATTTGTATAATATAAAGACACATTATAAGATTTGGTTTGAAGAAAGTAGTCTTAACTATTTGGAATCTAAGAAGATCCCTATTGGATTATTGAATCGGACTTTTAATAAAAAGTTGATTAAGTATGTCCAATTTTAGTCTATTATTAGTTTTAACGGGAAAAACACTTGGTAAAACCATTCCCGACATTACACCGAAATGTCAATGCTCATTATATCGATTTATTTTAATGTCATTCGGAAGTAGGTAAAACCACAAATACCATCAAAAGAATCGTAAAATGCTCCCAGTCACGCTAAAGTAGCACATATCAGGAGTTTAATTTAGAAAAATATTAATTTTATCGCGAAAAAAAAACTAAAATTATCAGAGTATCGGCTAAACAAAGACGGAAAGAATAACCGGCTAAAGAGAATGCACTACGGCACTATGCGGATACAGGCGATTACGTCACTTCTTACCGCGGCCGGGTAATAGCAAAACGAGATGGACATACTTAAACTACTAACCCACCCACATATCATCGATTTTTACCAAATCACAAGCGAATTTGTCATAATAAAACACATTGGCAGATACATAAAACTTGCCGCGGCACGCAGGTAACGCATCTACGTGTATAAAACTGATAAAAAAGCGAGAACTCACCAAGAAAAATTTTATGTGTCGCCCCGTATGACAGGGAATAAATTTAGAAACGCTGAAAACACACAGAAAAAACACTCAACCAGCGAACTGTTACGACGTTTATAATTGTTAAAGGCTAGAGATCGCGCGAGCGACGTCATTCAGCGCATAGCGCAACATATTTCTCATGTTTTTCCCGTGATTTTAGCGGAGAACGACAATCGATCGCGTAGCCATGACAGGTTAATTTTTCACTGATGCGAAGTGAGCCTCACACGCTCAGCTGACGGACGAGTTTTTTTTTCGGATTGCCGCGTGAAGTTCGCACAGAACGTAGCAAGGAGTTCAGTGACCTTAATAAAAGTTGTAATTTTGCTTGGGGACGGTCTTTTTGCATTATTTTACTGCTACGCGGTTTGTTTCAGGATAATAAAGCATTTTGAGTTGAAATATATATGTCTGTCCTGCGTTAGAAAGTTATTTACTCCTGTAAAATAGTATAAAACGAATTAAACTTTTATAGAAATGTTTCGTGACGCTCCCAAGTAAACCTGGTATTGACAAGATCTAGGTGCGTTGAATGTCCTAGTTCTGGTCTAGTATTTCTATTACGCGAATGCCCTAGTTTTTGTGCAGAATGTCTGGCGCATTGGCGCATTTAAGAATTTATTTATAAATAGGAATGTCTGTTATGTAGTGACTTTCTTTTATAAGAATATGTGCTTTTTAAATGACGTCATTTGTTTTTATTAATAATATTGTCTCGTTCTTCGTTCTATGCACTCAAACTCGACAACGAAAGGGTATAATGTGACATATTTTTTTATTTTGCACATTTGAGATTTATTGTAATTTTTTTTTCTATTTCTAGGTCTGTAATCTCTTTTTATTTCTTTATTCTTTTAGAAGTCATTATTTAATGCATGTAAAATGGAATGTACTTAAACCATTTTTTTTCAAAACTGTTTACTTATTAACATCATGGAAAGTTAGAAAACATTGAGTATGGTTTGTTTATAAGGAGCAAATAATATAAATTCGATTCATAGTTTTTGTCATACGTCTCTCATTTTACAACTGTCTACATCTGATACAAAATATACCAATCAAAAAGAAAGGAAGAAAAGAAAGAAAGAAAGAAAAGAAAGAATGAAAAGAAAGAAAAGAAAGAAAAGAAAGAAAGAAAAGAAAGAAAGAAAGAAAAGAAAGAAAGAAAGAAAGAAAGAAAATAAATAAAGAAAAGAAAGAAAGAAAGAAACATTTATTGAGAAGAATGTACCCTTGAATTAGGTTCGTAAAATGTAACTACCTGTGCCCGCGGTTTCACCCGCGTTTATCGTTAATGTAATATAGCCTGTAGCCTTCCTCGATAAATGGGCTATCTAACACTGAAAGAATTTTTCAAATCTGACCAGTAGTTCCTGAGATAAGCGCGTTCAAGCAATCAAACATACTCTTTAGATATAATATTAGTATAGAGTAGCTGTGCCAGCGGTGTCACCCGCGTTTATGGTTAATATTATATAGACTATTTCCGTCATACATGATTTCTATGTAACTTTAACCATTAAGGCTGCACACGCGCCGTAAGCTTAAAAAATGGAGTAACTTCTCCCGTTTTCCCAACACTTCCCTTCACTACTCTGCTCCTATTGATTGTAGCGTGATGAAAAGTATACTAACCTGCCCAGGAGTATGAAGAATAATTGTACCAAGTTTCGTTAAAATCCGTCGAGTAGTTTTTGTTTCTATAAGGAACATACAGACAGACAGACAAAAATTTTACTGATTGCATTTTTGGCATCAGTATCGATCACTAATCACCCCCTAATAGTTATTTTGAAAATATATTTCATGTACAGAATTGACCTCTCTACAGATTTATTATAAGTATAGATACGATACTCGTAAACTCATAACTGAAGAGTTCTGGACTCAATTAGGTACGTATGTATCTAATAGTTTAGACTGAAGTAGCACAGGGTATGTTTATCCATTTTACGCAATCAATCGAGTTTCTTTTATTGTACCTGAAAAACTTACCAAGGAATATTAGGAGCCCAGTCCAGCTGGACCCTCCGCGGTGCAACTAGCGACATCTCTGTTCCTTTCCCAGCCACACTCAATAAACAAATTAGTCAAAATCAAAAAGGAAATCTCTCCAGAAGGCTTCCCATTTGACACTTTGTCTAAGTGTTCGCGTCTCGTTGTGTCATTTGAGTGCCTAAGTTAGACTGTAGGTCATTTCGTTTTGCACCTGAAACAAAAGATAAATTGTGTTACAATGGGATGCTTAATGAATAAATAAACATAACATCACGCCCATAATCCCCGAAGGGGTAGGCAGAGTCAAAGAGGCAGAAGGCCCCTTTAACCACATTCAGCCAGAAACAAATCTGGGCTGTATTAGATGGAAAATTGTGAGAAAGTGGTGACAAGTGGCTAGCCTGTCGCCCACACAATCACATACTCAAACCCGTTACACCATTAGTCGTCTTCTACGACATGCTAGGCAAGAACCACAGATGGCACATTCTTTTTAAGTCCCAGACCAACATGGGGCAATGGGCTGGGTTAGATGGAAAATTGCGAAAAAGTAGTGACAAGTGGCTAGCTTGTCGCTTACACAATCACATACCCAAAACCCCATGGACCATTAGTCGCATTTTACGACATGCTAGGAAAAAAACACAATTGGCACATTCTTTTTAAGTCCCCGACCGACATAGGACTAAATCCAATCGTATTTTAATTGAACATTGTTGCTTTATCAAATACACATAAAATTACGAAGATCCTGCACAAGCAATGTTATTTATGGTCATGTACCTTGGCGATGTATCTTGGCACACGAGATTGAGAGATACCTCTTTTTTTTTTCTGACCTAAAGGAATGCGTTACGCTCCGTCCCGCTGAGACCGGGGGGAATCAGCAGGGTGTGTCGGACTCCCGGGGCCCTCAAGATGATAGGAGGACCCTGAGAGATCCCCCCTGGTCCCCTTTGCGTACCATGATTATGATGCTAACAAGCTACAGAAACTTTTTAACCGACTTCAAAAAAAAAGGAGGAGGTTCTCAATTCGACTGATTTTTTTTTTTTTTGTATTTTAATTCAGTAGTTTCAGTAGTCTAGTTACCAATAATATCATCTTCCTAGCGTTATGTTCCGTGCTTAGACGGGGTCCGCTTAGACTGTGATCCAGGATTAAGCGAGTCTGGTAATTAGATTGAAGCAACTGCCGATCTGAACTTCGTAATCCTAAGATAGGGGAACCAGAAAATTTTTGGATCATGGTTACAAATCCAAAGTTGTTTCAAATTGCAGGTTTCATCACGATGTTTTTCCTCACCGTCGAGCTAGTGGTATAAATACATACATAGATTTGTAAAATCCAGAGGTACGTGCCCGGGTTTGAACCCGCATTCCTCGGTTAAGAGGCGCGTGTCCTTACCATTGAGCTACCACCGCTACTATCTAGTTACCAATAATAATCCTCTCAATATTATTATGTTCCATCTCTAATCTGAAATCATGATCATTTAGCAAATCTGATCTGATTAATTAAGGCCTCTTCTTCTGTAAATTGCACAGGCTCATACGATACAGATATTATTCTAGTGTATGTGCCATAGGAAAGCATTTGTAAAAGTGTAATAACATTGTAGGATTCGTTTTATAGTAATTTAAGTGATTATGTAACCTCTTAGTCATTTAAACCTGCATGTTGGAAATAAATATATTTGCATTTTTTTTGTAATCTGGCTATAGAACTTAAGCGACTAAACATCTGACTTTTGAAGCTTTAGACAGGGCAACCAAACAAAGAATTTGAAAAATCCAGAAGTGTGTGCTCAGGTTTGAACCTGCAACTTTTTTCCTTTGTGGAATGCGTGTCTTAAACCATTAAGCTAAATGTCCTCCTAACCGATATCGGTCACGGCGGCCAATCTCAACAGGAATAGCCAACTGCGCAGGAGATATTATAGTACACAAGTGTAAGCGCAAACACAGGTGCACATGACACCACATGACCGGAGAGGTCAGGCGCAGGACCAACGGCTTAACCGCTAACTTCCTGACTGCGTGCTGTTACTGAGTGCTTTCAATATACTGAAATACCCAGCTACAAATTTTTGGCCCTACCCGGGATTGGAACCCGGGACCTTATGGTCCTTAGGCGGCGCATGCTATCACTAGACCAACGAGGCAGTTAACCATTGAGCTAACATCTCTGTATCGTATAAAAACATGTTTTTCTGATTTTCACATATAAAAGAGGATAGATTTGTATTTTTGTGTGTGTGTAATGAATAAACTTACAAACTACTGCGCCGATTTCAAAAATTCTTTCACCATTGGAAAGCTACATTATCCGGAAGTAACATTGGCTATATTTTATCCCCATATACCTACAAGAACGGGAACTATGCGGGTGAAACCGCGGGGCGCGGCTAATTTATAATAAATAAGTACTTATGGCCTGGGGGTAGGCAGAGATCACGTACTTCCATTTGCTACGATCCTGACATACACCTTTCGCTTCTTCTACATTCATAAGTCTTTTCATACACGCTCGTCGGTTAAGGGTGCTGTTTACCTGACCTTTTGTTAATACATTACCAATCTGGTCATGGTAAGTCCGTCTAGGTCTTCCCCTCCCAACGGCTCCATTTACACTTTCCTTATATATCTCTTTCGTCAATCTTCTTTCATCCATTCTCTCAACATGCCCAAACCATCCATGCCTTTTGCAATCTTAGTCACTACATCTTCTTTCACTCCACATCGTTCTTTTATTTCTAAGAAGTATTTATAAGAAGAATATCCCTACTATAATAATTAATGGACTCCCACTGTTATTATTTTACATAGTCATGATCCAAGGTAAACAATCAATTGAGACAGCAGCCGTTCCGTTAGCCATGTCATTCACCGCTCACTGTATCTGGAGCACAAAATAGTTATTTGGGACGTATATTTAGTGTTATTTCAGTGGAACTGTGTCCGTCCCCCCTCCAGGGAAGTACACCTACGAGCCAGAAATAGACGCAGGGAAAACACGATGCGTTTGCCGGACAAAAGAGTGGCTTTAGAGACTTAAATCAGCAAAAATATTTGTTTTAATACAATGACGCGGTGAGCTACGATAGCTCTGTAAGTTAATTCAAAATTGCTACTCAAAACAAGCACATATATTCTAAGTATTAACTAACATATATTCAAATTACTTTTATAATGTTTTTCTCTCAAACTTCATTCTAGAGAGCCAGGTGTGGTTGAAACCAGCGCGGACGGGGAGCCTCGATCCAAATCAGCATAAGCTGAACCTCCATCTTTTGTCCACATTTTGTATTTTACTTTTAAGAAACGTGTTTTAATGTAAAAGACAATAAACCACTTTTTATTTATTTATTTTATTTTTTTAAACTCATTCCCTTAGAGATTAACTATGTACAATCATTAGTACATCAAAAATTATATATTTACTAGCTGACCCGGCGCACTTTATAACGCCCCGTTTTCGGATTTTCAATACCCATATTTTTTTATTTACCGCGCAACTTTTTTATTTTTTTCTTCCATATGAACCTTCACTTAACAATAACAAACACAACTAAAAAAGAATAAGCAAATCGGTAAAGCCGTTCTCAAGTTGTAGCTTTGGGGTGGACCACCCTTATCACTTAGGGGTATGAAAACGGTTAAACCGTTTCGGAGTATGGCACTGTGATACGAAATTTTTATCTAAATAAATAAAAGATTACTTAACATAAACTGTCTTTTACAAAATTGCCCCTACTATAATTTCATTAGCAAAGATTTTTTTTTCTAAAATGTTGCCGAATAAAAATTAAAGGCGTTATAAACACGTCCACATCGCGCCCGCAATCCCCGAAGGGGTAGGCAGAGTCCAAGAAGTTTTTGGACTACATGTAGCCAAAAAAATAATGATGAGGCATATCCCTTTTTATATAAGCCATATAATTTTTATTTTTAATTCATAATTAAGTATAAGAAGTTTTGAAGCTGTTGTCTCTACTTTTCAAAATTTTAAATTTAAGTAACCTATCACAATTTTACTGTTAGGTAAAGGTGGTTAAATCAGCTTGCTGTTTCTAATTCTCTGCCTACCCCTTCGGAGATTGCAGACACAATATTATGAATGCCAACATTCGTGTTTTGTGTGTAGGCGACGAGCTAGCCACTTTGTTTTTTATCTAACCCAGCCGAGTTTTATTTTTAGCTCAATGTGGTTAAAAGGGCTTGCTGTCACTTTGACTTTGCCTTCCCCTTCAGAGGTAAGGTGATGTTATTTAAGTATGTAACAGTGGTATTATTCTGCAGTGTCACTTGGATGCGTAGTACATCTAATAATACGTAGGTCATTCACACGTTCCGAATGTCTTTGTCCAGATCTTCTGTTTCCTGATATCCCTGGTCATTGTAGGTCGTTTCCTGCTTTTGTTTAGTTTCAAATCTGGGTAAGAAGGTGTGCCAATGACCGAGCAGCGTAAGTGGTAAGCTCAACGAGTAGGTGTCTTAGATACGTTAATGAGCATGAAAGTAGAATAAACGCGATCGAGATGCGTGCGTTGCGGAAAAACTGCGGTGTATCGCTCACAGACTGCGTTTGGAATGATGATGTAAGAAAGAGAGTCGGTCTGAAAGCGTAGTCAAGGTAAGAAGAGGCATGCTTCGGTGGTTCGGACATGTGGAAAGAATGGATGACGAAAGATTGACTAAACAGATATGCAACGCGAATGTGGAAGGTTGTAGGAGCCACGGAAGGCCCAGACTCACTTACCACGACCAGATTGGTCGTATATTAACAGAAGGTGATGTTAGGAGTCATAGAAACCGTAGGGCTTGTATGAAAAGGATCATGAATTTTGAAGAGGCGAGTGAGGTGTGTAAGGATCGTGCCAAATGGCGTTCGGTTCTCTCTGCCTATCCCGCTAGGAAGTAGCGTGAAGTTTATTATAGTTGCTTAGATACGTTAATCAAATCTTCATTCATAACAATGAAATCTTCAAATTGACACTTATATTCCACAATTTTAAACTTAACTTAAATAAGTGCTATAAGTACGCTTATATTAATAATACGAATCCAATTACCTACTATTGTAAAGATCCATGACTTGAGTGTAATTTTTTTTAATAGCTTAGAACTCTTGGTTTTGTGGCCACGACCTCTAACCAATGGAATAAGCAGCATAAATGACGCGATCAGGCAAGGTCGCAACTGGTGCATTATTTGCAGTCCCAGATTTGCATGAGAGAGACAGAGTGACCTATTTCAGCATTTCCTAAATAATTGTGTACACACATGCATGTGATAGGTGTACATATCAAAAAAAATAACTCTTGACTGCCTCGTTGGTCTAGTGGTAGCATGCGCCGCCTAAGGATCAAGAGGTCCCGGGTCAGGCCAAAAATTTGTGGCTGGGTATTTAAATATACAAAATACTCAGTAACAGCCCGGAGTCAGGAAGTTGGCGGTTTAATCACCCCCGTGCCTCGGAAAGCACGTTAAGCCGTTGGTCCTGCGCCTGACCTCTCTCCGGTCATGTCGGTGTCTCACCGGACTATGAGAGTGAAGAAACAGAGAGTGCACGTGTTAGCGCACACACTTGTGCACTATAATATCTCCTGCGCAGATGGGTAATCCTCGTAGAGATTGGCTGCCGTAACCGATATCGGTTAGGAGGACATTTTTACATATAAAAATTGTATGTACTTCTTCAGTGCTAGGTATTAATTAATATTCTTGATGTGTATCGACTAGAGCGGTGATTTTCAACCTGTGGGTCGAGACCCCCATGGGGGTCGCGGGGGTCGTCGGAAAAGGAAAAGGAGCAAATTTGTACATACTTTTCGTTATTTTTTTTCTATCTATGGCCCAAGGGCGAAAATTTTTCAACCTGTAAAGGGGTCGCGTATTTAAATAAAAAGATTGAAAATTATATATGCATAATATCACGCCTGGTTGGCTTACATTTTATATATCGATCACTGTATGATAGCCATGTCTATATATATTTTGATCGGCGAGAGAATGTCGGCCATCGACCCAAATTCCCCAATAACGTTAACACATGATGGTTACCTGTTGGTTGTGTTTCGTTACCCAACTCATTTGTTACAGGTTAAAATTAAACCTCCCAAAGTACATCATGGCCAAACCATATTTTGGCTATTTGTGTAATGCAATGGTTCTTAACTTGGTGAGCATGTGCTGAGAAGAGAGGAAGGACATGTGACAAAGAGAGTGTTGAGTATGAATTTTAGTGGATGGAGAGGAAGAGGAAGGCCAAATAAGAGATGGATGGATTGTGTGAAAGATGATATGAGAGAAATGGGAGTGGATAGCTTATGACGGCTGACCGGGACCTATGGAAAAGGAAGACATGCTGCGCCGACCCCAGATGAACTGGGAGAAGGGCAGAGGATGATGAATGGTTCTTAACTTGCTAACCAGCCACATTCTTTTTGGCCCGACCCGGGAATTGTACCAGGGACCTCTTGGTCCTTAGGCGATGCATGCTACCACTAGACCAACGAGACAGTCAATCTATACTTACTAATATATAGAGTTGAAGAGTTTGTTTGTTCAGATCGGTCGTGTATATACAGAAGGTGATGTTAGGAGTCATAAAAACCGTAGAGCTTGTATGAAAAGGATTATGAATGTTGAAGAGGTGAGTGAGGTGTGTAAGGATCGTGCCATATGGCGTTCGGTTCTCTCTGCCTACCCGCTAGGGAAGTGGCGTGAAGTTTAGTTAGTTAGTTGGTTTGTGTCCGAATTAGAAAATTACATTTTTATTACATGTTTTGATATTAATTGTCCTTAATTAACAAACATTACAGTTTGTTGTTTTACAACAACATTTAGTTAATCTATTTCCAACCGTTATTACTCTATTTTCATCTTACACTACTATATCAGCAACATACAATGAACTCATAAAATATTTTCTTTCATCTAATTATATCATTCGGATCAAATAAATAATACTGATGAATGTACAACATGAAAGCGTTTCGTACAATCGGGAATATCAGATGCCATAAATTAAACGAATACGCGAATTATTAGAGTCAATGACATTTGAAAAAAAATATTTACGTAAATTTAGTCTCCTTGTCTGGGACTTAAAAGAGTTGTGTTCTTGAACTAGCATTGTAAACTCAAATTCAAATTTAAAATCTCTTTATTTATATTAACATTTGTCCCATGTTGGTCTGGGACTTGGCCCATGTTGAGCTGGGACAAAAAAAAAGAATGTGCCAACTGTGGTTCTTGCCTAGCATGTCGTAAGAGGCGACTAATGGTTTACAGGCTTTTGGGTATGTGACTGAGTAGGCGACGAGCTAGCCACTTGTCACTCCTTTTTCACAGCTTTCCATCCAACCCAGTCCACTGTCCCATGTTGGTATGGGACTTAAAAAGAATGTACCAACTGTGGTTCTTGCCTAGCATGTCGTAAAAAGCGACTAATGGTATATCGGGTTTTGGGTGTGTGATTGTGTAGGCGACAGGTTAGCCGCTTGTCACTGCTTTTTCACAATTGTCCATCTGACCCAGCCCGGCTTTATTTTTGGCTGAATGTGGTTGAAGGGGCTTGCTGCCCCTTCGACTCTGCCTATCCCTTCGGGGATCGTGGGCGTGATGTTATGTTATGTTAACACTGGCTCGATGGCGCATTCGGTAGTGACCCTGCCCAATGCACCAAGAGTTGTGAGTCCGATCCCCACCCAGGACAAACATCCGTGTGATGAATACTTGTGTTTGTTCTGTGTCTGGGTAATAATATCCAATATTTAAGTATATATTTGTAATACCACTGTTGTTTCTGATATCCGTAACACAAGTGCTTAAGCTACTTATCTCAGAGTCAGATCAATGTATGTGATGTAGTCTGATATTTATTTATTTATATGCTTAGGCTTCAAAAAGCACTTATAAATAGTCAATGTGTACAGAAAAGGAAATATTACCATCGGTTCGGAAGGTAGACTCTATCGAGAAGAAACCGGCAAGAAACTGGATAGTTACTCTTTTAAATGCCATAATTTACAATTTCCTACTTAATAATCTACACTTACAAGGTAACAACACTGCAGGAAAACACTTCATTATGAAGATAAACATATATGCTTGTCATTTATGAAGTCTTTAATCTTTTAATAGACTGCTTAAAATTCTAAAGGCGACAAATGGTGTATTGTGAATTGAGTAGGTATATGATTGTGTAGGCGACGAGTTGGCCACTTGTTATTACTTATTTTCAATTTCCATCTAACCCATTTTTTTTACCGGCTGAAAGTGGTTATTGTAGCTTGCTGTTTAGACATTGTCTATTCCTAAGCGATGAGCTAGTTAATTGTCTATTTCTCTTGAAATCTCCTTAGACAGGCCCACTGGTCGAGTGGTCAGAGACCCTGTCCACGAAACCAAGGGTCGCGGGTTCGAATCCCGCTAAGGGCAAATATATTATCGTGTGATGAACATGAGTATTTGTACTCGAGTCATGGATGTTTATAAACGTATTTAGTATGTCTATCCGTTCACCTAGTATCCATATCACAAGCTTATAAGCTTAGTTTGGGGCTAGGGAATTGGTGCTAATACAAAAAAAAACAATCCCAATGGGTCTTAAGAGTGATAAAATCCTTAAACCAATTATCTAATGTAATGTTGTATGTAATGTGTAGGTATATGTAACTATTAGGTAACACGTTCCCGGGCAGTACGTCGAAGGACGGTCCTTAAATTCCAATAGATTACGATACAACGTTCATCGACGGCTGACTTTGAGCTTCGAAATACGACAGCCCGTCAAAGAACGGCCGTCAGCAATAGAAAATATTGTAGAGTGACGTATTAGTGTCGTATTTCAAGAGTACAAGCTGGCTATAGTGTCACATCGTAAATTTTATGTAAACTCAAAGTCAAAGTCAAAATATTCTTTATTTATACAGGTTTCAAAGAAACACTTATAAATCGTCAAAAACAGTTGAAAGATATATGATTCTACCACCGGTTCGGAATGTTGCATCTACCGAGAAGAATCCGGCAAGGAACTACACGCACACATGCAAAGTCGCCTCGTATTGTGACACAACGGCCGAGGCTGGGCGCGTACGCGCATCCCCCCACTAAACGTAGTGTTATATTTTCTTTGCCGCCCACTTAAGTCGGAACTTTGTCACAGCACCCTACATTGGATGCGTGATATGACATTATGTTCAAAGGCGGTCACATCGAGAAACGAACTGTCGTATCCCGCAATATAAATAAGTACAACTTATTCCACAACGTCGTCAAGCGGGGGTGAAATTGTATGGGGAATTCTTGTGTCAATTTGGGTTTTGGAGTACCGTCCCTCGACTTTCTGTCCTGGAACGTGTTAAGTAGTGAAGTAAAATATTGTATTTATGGTAAAAAATCATTGGCCAGCTCAAAAAAAGGTCAAACGTTGATGGCGTCATCTACCCCATTTGTTCTACGTACAAACATTAATTTAGTCCAAATATTTTGTGTATCTGTCAATCCAGACTACCTCATTCCCCACCTATGTTCAGGAAGTGACTCGCCGTTCATTGTGCTAAAAACAGTGGACGCCACGTCCGACATATTTATTTTCATTGTCCTAAACTAGATTCGCACCTTTAATATAGGACAAAATTAAATGACAAACGTCTGAGTTAAAAAAAAAAATTACATTTACACACGTACTAGAAAAAAAAGAAGGACTCCACGCTATTATCAAACACATTTTAAAACACACATATTAAAAACATATTACAAACATATACAAATATATTTAAAATCCGTCATTAGCTTTAAGATTAGAATTAAAGATTTTGCAAAATTAATTAAGAGCTGTGGATTTTGTGCAAATAAATAAATAAATAAATCATACTATAGCATGAAGCCACGTTTATGCATGTGTGAGCGAGATCTTATGGCTACCAGATATCGGATATCTGTAATTTGGAGCACTTATTATGTCAATGTGTGACGTAAGTTGCGTGTCAAGTTGGAGCACCTGAGGAGCTGCAATGTCTAGTTATTGGCGCAGAGTCCTTCTTTTTTTACTAGTCCGTGCATTAACACTAATATTTTAAAAGAGGAAAGACTTGATTTTTTTTGTTTGGATTGATTTGCCAAAAATAAAACTGGGCTGAGTAGACGGAAAATTGTAAAAAAGTAGTGACAAGTGGCTAACTCGTCGCCTACACAATCACACACCCAAAACCCGCTAAACCATCAGTCGTCTTTTACGACATGCTATACGCATTCTTTTTAAGTCCCAGACCAACATGGGAGGTAGAAGTAATCATATTTCCAATATTAGGCAAGGTACTTACCGATCAGTATGCATGTTTTAATATTGTGAAGAGCCGGCGTATATTTAGTGCGATAATCGGCATATATTACGTGCATAGCTGGTTAAAATAGAATTTGTTTACAACGGAATTGGCTAGCTCGCCGACACAATAAAGGATGGATAGCAGAGAGGTTATGGGGTAAGGTAAATAAATATAAATATCTGACTACATCACATACATTGAACTGACTCCGAGGTAAGTAGCTTAAGCACTTGTGTTACGGATATCAGAAACAGTGATATTACAAATATATACTTACTTATATATTGGATATTAACACCCAGACACAGAACAAACACAAGTATTTATCACACGAATGTTTGTCCTGGGTGGGGATCGGACCCACAACTCTTGGCGCATGGGGCAGGGTCACTAACTCACTATCGAATGCGCCATCGAGCTTGTGATCCAAGTAAGTAGATACAATGCAAGAAATAAAATTAAATGAAATGATTTTGATATATAGGTACCTAGTTATTTATAGTTTATGCGTTTCGCCGCATACGCGCACTTACCTACTTATTTAACTCAAAAATTGTTTACTTTCCATACAAAAGTTAAACAGATGGTTGGCTATTTTGTGTAAAAAAAAAATGCTGCACACGCGACGGAAGCTTAAAAAATGGAGTAACTTCTCCCGTTTTCCCAACATTTCCCTTCACTACTCTGCTCCTATTGATTGTAGCGTGATGAAAAGTATACTATAACCTGCCCAGGAGTATGAAGAATAATTGTACCAAGTTTCGTTAAAATCCGTCGAGTAGTTTTTGTTTCTATAAGGAACATACAGACAGACAGACAGACAGACAAAAATTTTACTGATTGCATTTTTGGCATCAGTATCGATCAATAATCACCCCCCTGATAGTTATTTTGAAAATATATTTCATGTACAGAATTGACCTATCTACAGATTTATTATAAGTATAGATGTTGAAGAGGCGAGTGAGGTGTGTAAGGATCGTGCCATATGGCGTTCGGTTCTCTCTGCCTACCCCGCTGGGGAAGTGGTGTGAAGTTTAGTTAGTTAGGTAAGAGGTTTCGCGTACACTAAAAAGTACTATATTAGTCTCATCATCCTCTTGCCCTTCTCCCAGTTCACCTGGGGTCGGCGCAGCATGTCTTCCTCTTCCACACATCCCGGTCAGTCGTCATCAAGCTATCCACTCCTACCTATCCTGCACCTAACCCCTCTCTGGTTATGTCGGTCGTCTCACCGGACTATGAGAATGAACCAACAGACATTGCACCTGTGTTTGCGCACACACTTCATCATCTTCCTAGCGTTATGTCCCGTGCTTAGACGGGGTCCGCTTAGACCATGATCCAGGATTTAGCGAGTCTGGTAATTACATTGAAGCGACTGCCGATCTGACCTTCGTAACCATATGAAAGGGGAACCAGACAATTTTTGGATCATGGTTACAAATCCAAAGTTGTTTGAATTTGCAGGTTTCATCACGATGTTTTCTCTCACTGTTGAGCTAGTGGTATAAATACGTACATAGATTTGAAAAATCCAAAGGTACGTGCCCGGGTTTGAACCCGCATTTCTCGGTTATGAGGCGCGTGTCCTTACCATTAAGCTACCACCGCTCTATTTGCGCACACACTTGTGCACTATAATATCTCATGCGCGGCTAATCCTCGTTGAGATTGGCCGCCGTGACCGATGTCGGTTAGGAGGACATTACTATGTCATACTTTATTGACGCCCTCCCTCCCTTATCTGGATGACCCCTACAAAAATACTTCCAATTGAAGATTACCTACTGTCATTCACTGTGTTGCGTCTCAACATCTTTTATCGAGATCAACGTAAACACATTTGTACAGAGTAAGTGTTTCAGCTTATGGAATGATGGGAAGCAAATCTCGACGAGAGATGTGAGAAAAACGCCTTGAGACTTTGATGCTACAAGGTTTTAAGCAGATAGTGTGACCAGTGCCATATTTAGCTTATTGGAGGCCCTCGGCACATTAAATAAATAAATAAATAATAAATATCCGACTACATTACATACATTGATCTGACTCCGAGGTAAGTAGCTTGAAAACTTGTGTTACGGATATCAGAAACCACAGTGGTATTACAAATATATACTTAAATATTGGATATTAACACCCAGACACAGAACAAACACAAGTATTCATCATACGAATGTTTGTCCTGGGTGGGGATCGAACCCACAACTCTTAGCACACGGGGCAGGGTCACTACCGAATGTGCCATCGAGCCAGTCAATAAAAAAGCATTAGGAAATTAGTAGTTCTATTTACCAATAGAACAATTAATTTCCTTATGTGCCAAGGTGCAACGTTGCACTAGGGGCCTTCTCGGTCGCGGGTCCAGTGTGCCCTGTGGAAAAGAGGGGTCTGAGTGTAACATTGATGGGGTAAAAGGCAGATTTTAATTCTTTATATCGTTAATGGTGGCAAAAAAGTTAAACAGTCTGATGGTAAGCGGTAATTGTAGTCTATGGGCTTGCAACATCAGAGCTGTCACGAATAGGTACAATAGGAATGTTGACTGGCTAGTCAATTGAGATACTTTTTTAGAGCTGTCAAAACGAAATCACTTCATAGATTTTGTATGGGCTTGTCAACGTGTGACGTCACTAGTTTGTATAGTCAACTGACTTAATATTAAGCAGTTTTTGTAAAATTAAAAATCTTAGACTCAATATGATACAAAATCAATAAGGCTTAACAGCAAACTACGATACTTTCTTTTTCAGAATTAATATTTCAAAATTGAATATAAGTAAATGGTGTCAACATCCCAATTATATTCCTGAGATTGTTTTATTTTAATAAAAGTTATTTGGGCTACTACATTCCGGTTCATGCTGTTGAAGTTTTAAATTCGAAGTACCTACAACTACCTCATTTTTCCCAGAGCACGAAACGAACGAAAAGCGAAGATGCGGCTGAAATCTAATTCATTACAAAATTATTTCATTTACTCGATCTGAATTCTGTTTTTGTAGAAATTAGTAAATTAATATAGTGAAAATGACATTGAAAAGAAATAACTACAGTCTTATATGACCCCTAAGCAGTTGTGTAGCCGGAAGATAATGTTATGACAAGAAAATCCTCCAAACTCGCTTCCCAATTCACGCGTTAGGCCGCCTTGAAAACACTTCTACCAACATAATTTGTCTACATAAATAAAACGTCTTCTCTATTACATAAGAACATAATTATTAAATAAAAACCCAAACGCCATCTCCAACAGAATGAGAAAAAGAAAATTAGAAAAAAAAAACACTTGTAGGAACGCTCAGCACATTATTGTTACCAAGAATAAACTCTAATTGTTTACACCCAAAATTTACGTTACATCGCCGGCTTAACGAGAAGCTAAATTAAAATTAACGTTACGACTTGTCAATGTACAGCTCACAGTATGCTCAAAACACCGCGGGCTGTTGCTATAATATACGCCATTTTGGAATGAAGCCAAATGTCAATATGCGCGCGCCCGAGAAGTGTTCTTGTATTTTGTAATTTATATTGTTGCTGTCAAAATTATAATACTAACGATTTAGATATGTGCTTATTACGATAAAATGGCCACTTTAGATATGGGAGGTGTGTTTAGTCGGGCTATAAATAAGATTTATTAGAGATGCCATAAGATGGGTCATTTTGAGATACAGTTCAAAGTCAAGAACGATTTGGTTTGTTAGATTACAAGTTACATCAAACATTGTATTATGGCAACAAACTCATTGCTTTGTCAGGTGCCTACTTTTTTCTTTTCACATATCCGTACCAAGACAAACTTTTCTTTAGAATCGATGGTAATTTTATAAAAATTGAAATGCGCCATTTTAGTGTGCCTGTATGAGTTATACAATTTTTTTAAAGGATTATGTATTAATAATATTTAAAAACTAAATATTAATCATCAAGGATATTCATCCTTAGATATATTCATACATACATACACGTCATACACGTCCATAATCCCCGAAGGGGTAGGCCGAGTCAAAGGGATAGCAGCCACATTCAGCCAAAAATAAAACTGAGCTGGGTTAGATGGAAAATTGTGAAAAAGTAGTGACAAGTGGCTAGCTCATCGCCTACACAATCACACACCCAAAACCCTATATACCATTAGTTGCCTTTTACGACATGCTAGGCAAGAAACACAGTTGGCATATTATTTATAAGTCCCAGACCAACGTGGGACAAATCCGTAGATGATTAATATTATTGCTGCTAAATTCAAAACTTTGGTCCAAGCGGATTCCGACAACGAGCAAGACAACAGAAGAAAAAAAATCAATAAAAAACTTGAAACAAAATCATATTAGAAGCCTTATTATATTATCATTAAAGCATTTGAAAAGAGTTATAAATGTCAAATAAGCGAGTGATGCACTCAGTTCCTGCTAACCCGCCAGGGATATGGCGTGAAGTAAGTAATTTGAGGTGAATCTCCAGAACGGGATGATCACGTCAATTTAAATGTTTCACCTGACAAGCTCCTCAAAAATAAATTCGCAAATAACTGGTCGTAAAAAGTTGTTGATAACCGCAAGTTTATGACGGCGGAATAGCTTTGTGCGCTAAAAATAAAACCGTTTTGTTTTCGGACGGCCATCTTTCCTCGAACATATGTACCAATAGCATAGATTACAGAATAGTATAGTAGAGAATCATAATACTTCTTTCCTTTTTAAGCACTTCCGTTAAGTTTAAAAAAACAACAGTTTACAGTTCTTTATTAAAGGTTGGCATAGCTTATAGTATTTTAAGAACTTACCTATTTTTAATTCGTCTATAGATATGGAGCGGACTGTGGAACATTTATTATGTTGTTTGTGTGATTTTATTTGTTAAATAAATTCAAATAAGATGTTCATTACATTCACACGAGTGGTCAGAGACTTTGGCCGCAGAACCAAAGGTCGCGGATTCGAATCACGCTAGGGACGAATGTTTCGAGTGATGAACATTAATTGTTCATCACTTTTTAAGTATTGGTATCCCTTACTATCCAAGCACAAGCTTGGAACTTAAAACAAGGGAATTGGTGTCAGTATAAAATTTATTTTAATATCTCGAAAATACGATCCAATATTGGTCTGGGACTTAAAAAATAATACTATGTTTCTTGTCTAGCATGTCGTAAAATGCGGCTAATGGTATATGGGGTTTTGGGTGTATGATTGTGTAAGCAACAAGCTAGCCACTTGTCACTACTTTTTCACAATTTCCTATCTAACCCAACCCAGTTTTGTTACTGGCTAAATGTGGTTAAAGAGGTCGGCTGCCCCTTTGACTCTGCCTACCCCTTCGCGGATTATGGGCGTGATACTATGTTTGTTTTAAAAATACGATTTTATGACATATGACCTTCATCCATTCATGTCCTCAAACCTCTGTTCGATTCTAAAATACGATCGAAAAGCGCGATAGCCACAGATCAAAAAGAAATTTCGCACGTAGATAGAACCAAGATGGCGGATGCTTCGTACCGAAGGTCAAGTTTATTCTGCAAATAATCTGTGGATTAGCCTGATTTATTCTGTTCGCGGGGAAAATAATGTCTGTTTATTTTTACTAACGTTATTAAGTAAGTTCTCTTTGCGTAAAAGTTTTGTTTTGGCTAGTTTTGAAGCGGGATTGTCGACTTGTTTTTTAATTGTGAATCGTTTAAAATAAATAACACTTATTTCAATAACTTACTGTATTTATATTTTCAAAAACTATGCGGAGTATTCAAAGAATTGTATGATATATTCTCTATAATTATGTTAAATCGAAGTTGCAATCGGGGCAAGACGGCAACATGCCAGCTTCTTGTTATTTCGTAAATTCCCATCTAACCCAACCCAGTTTTATTTTTCTCCAAAAGAGGTAAAGGCTTGCTGTTTCTTTGACTTTGCCTACTCACTCCTTTGGGGATTGCAGACGTGATGATATGTGTGTGCCACGGACTATGAAAAAAATTCAATTCTGCACCACGACGTTTAGACATCTGCGGAGCTCCAAATTGAGACGCAACTTACATCACACATTGTCATAAGCGCTCCAAATTTCTGATATCTAGTATCCTTAACTCTCACTTGCACAGCGCGGAGTCCTTCTTTTTTACTAGTCCGTGGTATGTACATACATATTTCGCGCTGTATGATGATTGGGGGGGGGGGTGATGACACAGGTCATTCCCTCCCGATATCATCCGCCCACGACACCGATCAAAGTCACTCTCGTCATTTTTGTGCATCTGTCTGCCTTCAGTCTGTTGTCTTATTAATAAATACTTGTGCCATAAATTAGCAGATTCACGTGGCTCGTTTGGCACGTGTTGGGAACGGGACTCGTCTACGTAAGTGGCGTTGGGCGAAACGTTTCAAGTATTTGTGTCTTAGGACAGCGTTTCTTAAATAAATATCAGACTACATCACATACATTGATCTGACTCCGAGGTAAGTAGCTAAGCACTTGTGTTACGGATATCAGAAACAACAGTGGTATTACAAATATATACTTAAATATTGTATATTAACACCCAGACACAGAAGAAACACAAGTGTTCATCACACGAATGTTTGCCCTGAGTGGGGATCGCACCCATAACTCTTGGCGCATGGGGCAGGGTCACCACCGAATGCGCCATTAAGCGCTATCAAGATTGGTGGGTCAGTCGGGAGGATTTTATAATTTATTTATTAATTATTCCAAAAGTTAACTTATTTACTTTAAAGGGTTTAAATTCCGAAGGTTCAAAAGCTTTTCAAGTGACTTAAAAAAAGAAGGAGGTTCTCAATTCTTGTAGATCACGGCAAAATACAATGATAAAAACATAAACGAACCGGCAGATCACAAAGTTTGGGAACCACTGACCTAGGTGACTCGTGACGTTTGGAACTAGGCGCGACTAACGTTATTCTAACCGGATGCGATGAACGTGGATTTATGTTGGACAAGCTTTTGTCTATACATTTGTCTGTAGACTTTAATAATCCAGGTATATCTAGACTTCATATACTTAGATTTCCTATAGGTAGGTATCTATCTTGTAGAATATTCCTAGAATAAAGAATATTCCTCCCATGTTGGTCTGGGACTTAAAAAGAACGTGCTAACTATGTTCCTCGCCTAGCATATCGAAAAAGGCGACTAATGGTATATCGGGTTTTGGGTGTGTGATTGTGTAGGCGACGAGCTAGCCACTTGTCACTACTTTGCACAATTCCCATTTAACGTAGCCCAGATTTATTTTTGGCTGAACGTGGTTAAAGGGCTGCCCCTTTGACTCTGCTTACTCCTTAGGGGATTACGGGCGTGATGTTTTTATATGACCGAAATGGGAAGTTGGGATAATATAAACGTGGTATTGCAAGATGCCGCATAAAAAAAAATCACGTGCCTCTGATATGAATCGCGAGTATTACCATAGAGTTACCATCGCTGCAAGTTCCGCGGTTTATTCAGGGATTACAAGCCTAAATAAATGTCATCAGTCTTGTTACAATAGATCAATATAGTTATGCGTGCCAAATTGCAGCTAATTCTCATTAGCCATTTAATTGTGATTGATAGCATTTAGTACATATACAATTATAATACATAATATCCCCGAAGGGGTAGGCGTCCAAGGAGTAGTTAGATCCCTCAACCACTTTCAGCCAAAAATAAAATTGGTTTAGGTTAGATAAGAAATTGTGAAAAGTGTTGTCAGTGGCTAGCTCGTCGCCTACATCACAGACCCAATGCTCTGTAGGGTTTTTAGAATTAAAACATCCAAAAGATGGCGTAACTGTGACTTGCGGTCTTGTCACTTTCCTCATTGGTTAGTTGTCAGAACAAACTGACATGCTGTCAACAAGGAGCCAATAGTGACAGTGATAAGACCACGAGACTCCCTCGCGCCATCTGGCGGTTTTTTTTTTAACACCCTCATTGTGATACTTTTTAAAAGCTGTCATAAACGCAATCACTTCGTAGATTTTGTATGGGCTTGTCTGTCAGTTTATGACGTCACTAGTTCGTATAGACAGACTATTGAGCAGTTTTTGTAAAATTTAAAATCGTCGACTCAATATAATTCAAAATCAATAAGGTCTTACAATATACTACGATACTTTTTTTACGGAATTGATTTAACAGAATTAATTAGATGTGCAGGTGTCAATATCCCTATTGGCACATTTTTTTCAGTGCCATAATAACATGGGACAACATCAGGATGCAACATGGACTCAATGTGGAATCGTACTTTATGTGCCTATAAATTTCCGCAGAAAAAGTTTACGACAACTTCAGCAGAAATCCGTAAATGCCAAATTCTTCATTCCCGGAAAACACGACCACTTATTAGGCGTTAAAGCGAAAGTGTCCTGAAATAATCCAGGAAATTGAGTCAAACACCTAATTCATTAGTCGTCCACATGTCACCTCCTTTCAGTTCATTCGCTTTTGTGACGAGCAGAAAGCAGTATGCAACAATATTTAAACATATCATGCCGGCATCCCTGAAGGGGTGGGCGGAGTTTAAAGAGAAAGCATATTCAATTCAACCAGTTTTAGACAAAAATAAATAGGAAATTGTGAAAAAATACTGACAAGTGGCTAGCTCGTCGCCTACACAATCACATACTCACAACCCGATATACCGTTAGTCGCCTTTTATGACATGCTAGGCAAGAAACACAGTTGGCACATTCTTTTTAAGTCCCAGACCAACATCGGACAAATAGATATAGCCTTCTATAATGTCCTCCTAACCGATATCGGTTACGGCGGCCAATCTCAACTAGGATTAGCCATCTGCGCAGGAGATTTTTTAGTGCACAAGTGTGTGCGCTAACACAGGTGCACTCTCTATTCCTTAACCTCTCATAGTCCGGAGAGACGGCAATTCGACATGACCGGAGAGAGGTCAGGCGCAGGACCAACGGCTTAACGTGCTTTCCGAGGCACGGGGGTGATTAAACCGCCAACTTCCTGACTCCAGGCTGTTACTGAGTACTTTGGATATTGATATACCCAGCCACAAATTTTTGGCCCGACCCGGGATTTGAACCCGGGACCTCTTGGTCCTTAGGCGGCGCATGCTACCACTAGACCAACGAGGCAGTCAAGCCTTCTATAAAATAAAGTATTCAGTATCTATTTAAATGGATTTGTTGCTTCTCGTATTTTAAATTCGCGGTAAACTAAAGTATTTTTGGTGACAATTTACAAATGCTTTTTGGGTAAATACAAACAAAGATATCTCCAATTTTGATATTGATTTACCGCATCCAGGAAACTGACTCAAAACGTACAGGAAGTCGATATGCCACCTCCTTTGCGTTCGTTCACTCCGGTAAAATGAGTTGTGTTGCTTATTTGTGACACGAAATCGGACGTTTCTGGATCAGTTTCAATGTTTACCGCCATTGTTCCGATTTGGCTAACGATGCGAGGTTACCGTCGTGAGATGTACTCTTTATTGTTGAAACTGAAAACAGATTTTCAGGGCTATTCGATGAGACGGATGAGACTAGTCTGGCGGGGCAGGCAAAGGACCGAGCGTCATATGCCGCAGTCCTTAAACAGTTCACTCGTTTGACATTCCTAATCTAGCCAAGCTATTCGTCACTACGTTTTCAAATTTGACTCCGCGCCACTAACTAGACTTTGAAGCTCCTCAGGTGCTCCAACTTGACACGCAACTTACGTCACACATTGTCATAATAAGCGCTCTAAATGACAATATCCGATATCTGGTATCCTTAAGTATCTCACTCACACATGCGTAAACGTGGCTTCACGCTTAAATATGACAGGGTGGAGCCCTTCTTTTTTTACTAGTTCGTGATTTAAACCTTAAACTTTCATCTAAAGTAGCTTAATGCTTTTTGGACGTAATTCGGCCCACCTGTTCGGGGATTATAAACATGTTTGTATTAACAAGCCAAGGTTCGGACATGTAGAAAGAATGGATGACGAAAGATTGACTAAACACATATACAATGCGAAAGTGGAAGGATGTAGGAGCCGCGGAAGGCCCAGGCTCACCTACCACGACCAGATTTTTTTTCGTATGTTAGCAAAAGGCGATGTAAGGAGTCATAAAAACCGTAGAGCTTCTATGAAAAGGATCATGAATGTTGAACAAATGAGGTGTGTAAGTATTGTGCCTTATTGCGTTCGGTTCTCTCTGCCTACTGGCTAGGGAAGTGGCGTGAAATTTAGTGGGTTAGTTTGTATTAACAAAGGTTCCATAAACAGACATAACAGGTCTAAGTCCGGAGATCGAACTTTTGCATTATATAGTCTAGTCTAATGCACATGCTGTCATGTCATGTCAAATGCCACTTTATAACAAGCCAATTTAACATTGTTTGTTTCAATATAGTCATCACTCCACTCCATATATATAATTGGCTTGGTTGCCAGTTCGTCTGTCTGTCCGCGCGTGCTAGCGCCCTCTTGGCAGGAGTGAGAAGTATTTGTTTACCTTTTAACGAGTCTCTTGAGATATTTGGTGGCAATTGAATATGAGAATCAAGATGATAGAGTGAAATGGGAGTAGATAGCTCGATGATGGCTGACTGGGACGTATGGAAAAGGAAGACATACACAGACGCCGACCCCAGATGAACTGGAAGAAGGGCAAGAGGATGATGAATTGACTATGAGAATCATTGTTCTGCGAAAACCTTACATAAGAGAGATGATGAGGTTAGACATGATTTTTAAAAATCTCAGTTCGTATTTTCGAGGCAAGAAACTGAGGGTCGCGGGTTCGAATGCCGCTAGGGGCAAATGTATCGTGTGATGAACATTTACATTTGTACTCGATTCATGGATGTTTATAAACGTATTTAAGTATGTCTATTCGTTTACCTAGTATCCATAGCACAAGCTTATAGCTTAGTTTGGAACTAGGGAATTGGTGTGTCAGTCCGGAAAATATTTATTTATATAAACAATGTGGTAGATGACAATCATTTGGAAGACTTTGTATAAGCAGTCGAAACGCAATGCTTTCGTAAATTTTGTAGAGAAAAGTTCAAGTGATTTAGCGTACCTATTAAATTTTAAAAATATTTAGATAACACTAACAGTTAATATATTAAACGTTTTCAAAACAAAAAAGTAATTGAAACAAGTATCACATATAAGACTACAACACACACATTGATCTGACTCCGAGGTAAGTAGCTTAAGCACTTGTGTTACGGATATCAGAAACAACAGTGGTATTACAAATATATACTTAATTATTGGATATTAACACCCAGACACAGAACAAACACAAGTATTCATCATACGAATGTTTGTCCTGGGTGGGAATCGAACCCACAACTCTTGGTGCATGGGGCAGGGTCACTACCGAATGCGCCATCGAGCCAGTTGAATATGGTAAATAAGAAAAAATCTGCAACCGTAATCCAATTTGTACATATCTCTGCCTTCTCCGTTTATGGTTGACGAAAGCCAGACGGTCACTTCAATGTAATAACCAGACTTGCTAAATCTAGATTCATGGTTAAACTGACCCTGAATTTGAAACTAGCGTAAGATTCAAGAAGCAGTGAACACCTTTAATCACTTTTAACCCAAAAATAAGATTAATTTGGGTCAGATGGAATATTGGAAAAAAAGTGACCAAACGCGACAAGCTCGAGTGCGCATTCGGTAGTGACCCTGCCCCATGCGCCGAGAGTTGTGGGTTCGATCCCCACCCAGGACAAAAATTCGTGTGATTAATACTTCTGTTTGTTCTGTGTCTGGGTGTTAATATCCAATATTCAAGTATATATTTGTAATACCACTGTTGTTTCAGATATCCGTAACACATGTGCTTAAGCTACTTACCTCGGAGTCAGATCAATGTATGTGATTTAGTCGGATATTTATTTATTAAGTATTAAACGCGTACTCAAACACCCCACAATTAGTCGCATTAAACATTCGAGCAAGAAACACATTGATACCTTTAAATCATCCTAACTAGGGATTACAATCCAGCTGGATTGCTGGACCCAGCATCACAATCCCTAATCCCACTAAGGGGCAAAAAAGAAGCGTCTCAAAAAAATCCCCGCCATTTCGCCTCTGACGTAACACTTCCGTAATCCAGACCCAATTGGCAGGTCTTACGTCACAGTCTACGATTAGAAAACCATGAATGACCTACAGAGGCAACCATCGACTATTAATAGGCGGGCATCGACCTATTGGCTGCGCCAAAAACGATATGGCATGCTGTCAATGAGACGATCCGTAGCCATGGTGACAGGTTTAAGAGGCGTGATTGAGCCGTACTATCAATCCGACGACATCAATACATACATACAAAGATCACTTAAACTATATTAATAAAATAATTTTACATACCTACCAACATAGGTATTGAAATTGCAAACAAACGCTTAATTTTCTGAGATGGTGCCTTTGCGAAATTGCACCAGATTTAGTTTATCAGAGACTACTGTGCCGTGTTGGTCTGGGACTTAAAAATAATTTGCCAACTGTGTTTCTTGCCTAGCATGTCGTAAAAGGCGACTAATGGTATATGGGGTTTTGGGGTATGTAATTGTGTAGGCGACGAGCTAGCCACTTGTCACTACTTTTTCACAATTGTCCATCTAACCCAGCCCAGATTTAGTTTTGACTGAATGTGACCTTCGTAACCCTTATAAAGGAGAACCAGATAATTTTTGGATCATGGTTATAAATCCATAGTTGTTTGAATGTGCAGTTTTCATCACGATGTTTTCCCTCACCGACCTATATTTGAAAAATCCAGAGGTAAATTTGAAGCCACTCCCCTTGAATAGAAGATGCGTTCCCCTACCGCTCTACCTACTGAATTGCAGTCCTGATATCTATGAATGTATTACAGTATAGAAAAGCCGTCATTCCTTATTTTTATACGTGAAAAAAAGTTCTTTAAAGTCGGCGATGGATCCAACAAAAAATGCACACACTAATCTACTCGTATTTTTGCGCGTTCGTTTCGAAACCGAAGCGATAATAAACAAGATTTGCAACGCTCTGCACCTGTTTTTACACAATCAAATAGAATATGTGCTCTGATCTTTTAAAAGTTAGTTAAAGTTAAGATACTGTGGCAGCCATTTTGTTTTAAATGTCAGGGCGAAAGCGGCATTTGAGGGTGGCAGTTAGGGATTGCAATGCTGGTTCCAGCGACATGTGCTGGTTCAATGCCGCTGGATTTCAATCCCTAATAGAGATTGGAATGCTGGAGCAAGCAATCCAGCTGGTCTCAGCATAATTACAGCTGTGCGGGATTACGTGACATGTGCTGGTTCAATGCCGCTGGATTTGATTCCCTACTAGAGATTGGAATGCTGGAGGAAGCAATCCAGCTGGGCCCAGCACGATGTAATCCCTAATCGCAATGGATTTCAACATAATACTGTACATAAACTGTTGGTGTTAATTCAGTAACTCAGTTGGAGCTCACTGTGGTAACTGATACATCTCAATATTGCACCATGGCGCAGCTAAATAAAACGCATGCTTTTTGAAAAGATTTTGGTGAAATTTTTAAAACTTCTCATAAGTGACGCGCATAGAGTGTCAGGCGACTTATCGCGCTAACTCGTTTCGGACTCAAATGTCGTTTCGAACCTGCTGCTACAAAAAAATAGTACCGAATGTATGAGAAACAACGATAAAATTAAATTAGTAAGTACCCCATTTTTAATTGATGAATCTCTGAGATCATACTACATAGTATTAGCAGAAATTGTTATCGCAAAAGGTTGCCGTTTATTCAGCAAAAAGCATGGTTATGAATTCAATGTGAAACTTTAAAACCTCACAGTTAATTAATGACAGCGCGGGAAAGTCGACAAAAATGGCGACCATGTTTGTTAAGGTCTTTTAAATGTCCAATAAACATCTCACACTAGAGATAAAAATATTTTCAAAACTCATTTGTTTAATCTCATAAACAGAAGGGCAATAAACCTCAATTTGATGGTCAAAATAATCTAATTAGTTCGTCCTTAGTGTCATGGGGTTCATTGAACTCGTATTTATATTGCGAAAAAGAAAAATTCGCTATATTTTGGGTTGAACATCAGTACGCTTTTTTTTCTTTATTAGTGCTGTGTAATAATAACATATAAAAATTATTAATGTTTATGCTTTACATAAACAATTGTCTAATGTTTGTTTGATCGAGGGAGCTTGTATTATATAATGCTCTTACTGTATGTATAATGTATCTATACTATAGTAAAATATTATAAAGCTGAAGAGTTTGTTTGTTTGCTTGAACGCGCTAATCTCAGGAACTACTGGTCCGATTTGAAAAATTCTTTCATTGTTAGGGAGCCCATTTGTCGAGGAAGCCTATAGACGATATAACATTATCCATAAAAGCGGTTTAAACTGCGGGCACAGCTAGTGTACGATAAACAATTGAAGTGCTTCTATTAATAAGAACATTGTATATTCCCCAATGGCAGATTTACCCTAAGGCCAGGGCCTAGGGCGGCCAGATATTAGAGGCGGCCAATCGTGTTAAAAATTAAGTGATGACGCGTTAGTACTGAGAATTATGGCCTCGGGCCTAGGGCGGCCAAGACTGTAAATCCGCCACTGAAATTCCCATAACATATAATTATGTGGTCCCAAATATTTACCGCCCACGTTACAAGAACAAACAGTCCCAACAGATCCGCCATTAACAAACCAGCTTCGTCATTTAACATGACACGTATTCTCTGTGACTCTTTGGATGCACTCCAGAAAAAAAAGTTGTGAAACCGATCGGGATTCTTTCCACAATCGTAAATCACACCAACGGGACGGAATGTTAACTACTGGCCCTATCGGAATTAGGTTAATCTAACTAACTTCACGCCATTTCTTTAGCAAGGTAGGCAGGGAACCGAGCGCCATATGTCGCGGTCCTGTACACCTCACTCGCTGCTTTGACATTTGACTTGTTGTACTTATTTTATAGTTTTTAATGTACCTTTTATATAACGATTAAATTTTTAACTTTGTATTAAATGTCGCAGGCAATTTGTATGATTCCGCAATTTACAAACGGTGTCGTCCGTTTAAAAATGCTCGCTGTTATAATTTCGACATTGGTTGTTCTTCTTCGGTTCTGACCGTAGGATCGCAGTTGTACCTAACACTCCTCCTCGATTCGCTCGTCGTCGTAACTATTATTTTAACTACTACCTAACCTAAACTAAATACTTGCGGCATACTATATAATGACCGCAATATACATTTTGCCTTCGGCATATTTTAAAACAGCGAGCGTTTTTAAACGGACGACGCCGTTTGTAAAATATGGAATCATACAAATTGCCTGCGACATATACACAACAGTCTGTTTTTTAGTTTTTTTAATGACTTCATTTTTAAGTGCTGTGTTAAAAAAACAGGTCTTTATAAGCCTCAAGATTTACCTAACATCACGTCCCGGCTGTAGTCGGTGTCCGCTTAGAACATAACCCAGGATTCAGCGAATCTGGTTATTATATACCCCATGTTGGTCAGGGAGTTAAATAGAATGTGCCAATTGTTTTCCTTGCCCAAAATGTCGTAAAAGGCGAGTTATATCGCGTTTATGTCGAATTGCCATCTTATCGGACTATGAGTGAAGGGACAGAGAGTGCATCTGTGTTTTATAGCACACACTTGTGCACTATAATATCTCCTGAGTGGCTAATCCTCGTTGAGATTAGCCGCCGTGACCGACGTCGGTTAGGAGGACATTATTACTTAATCGGCTTACTCCTCAAAACATAGCAGTACGGTTAAACACTGCTATGAACTTCACATGAAAGAAAATCTGTGAGAATATAGCACTTCAAGTTTCATGACTCAATCTCTACAAGTTCTCAATATTCGCAACGGTACGTCAAGAATAACTAGAATTCACAAGAAAATACATTTCAAACTTCATTTCCAACTACTCCTTGAGCCATTTTATAAGTGTACAAGTTTCTTACTCACCACAGGGCTTCGGAAAGACTCGTGAAAGTTACACCGAGTTAGAGCCTAAGAGAGCTTAGATACGGTACGATTTGCCTTTACGACGGGACGTTTTAATCTGACCAGAATGTCTAATTGTACTGTTATGCCTAGAATCACCAAAGGGGAAGGCTGAATCCAAAGAAGCAAACTACCTCAACAAAATTTCCAAAAAATCCTACGAATTGATTAGAATGAAAATTTTATTGTATAGGCCTAAAATCTACATTTTAAAGCGCTTTAAAGCTTTAAAATGTAGATTTTAAGGACTATACAATATAAATAATAGTAATTTCGACCAGACAACATCATTTATATTGATTTGCAGGAAAAAAGCTCAGGCATTTCTGTTTTAGAAATTATAATCAACGGAGACACCACAAACATTGTTGGTCGTGAAGTTTAAAAACATTTCTAAACTTCGGGTAGACAACACTGCTGGATGTAAATTTTGTCCGCAATAAAAAATATTTAATTTAATTTAATTTACTGCGTATATCTCTAATAAAGCTTAATTGAGCTTTGGCTCATCATGCCTATTTTGCCCATCGCCTTAAAAAGCTCTCACGAATTTATCCTGCAACAATACCATAACGACTAATCGTGCCGTTTGAAACATCCTTAAAAAACGTGCTACGTTAGGCCAACCATATTTATACATCACGTGCATTAAAATGTGACATTAAAAAGCACCCAACGGCCGCCATGTTTTCGCAACTTTTTCAAACCTTAGACAGGCAGAGGAATATATCATTAAAATTAATAGAGCACCGAGTGCGATGTTTGGCAAAAACACGAGATCACAATCTTTGTTGCCTTTGCGTCTCGAATAAGAAAAAGTTCAGTAGGTATAATCTGTGTCATAGAAGTTAAAATGTAAATAAATATGTCTGCCTTCATTTAATAAGTTTCCATAAGGCCGTATTTACACATATATTACACATATCACACCCGTAATCCCCGAAGGGGTAGGCAGAGTCAAAGGAGCAGCAAGCCCGTTTAACCACATTCAGCCAATAATAAAACTGGGCTGGGTTAGATGGGAAATTATGAAAAGTGGCGAGCTCTTCGCCTACACAATCACACATCCAAAACCCGATATACCTACCACAAGTCGCCTTTTACAACATGCTAGGAAAAGATTACAGTTGGCACATTATTTTCAAGTCTCAGACCAACATTTCCACTGCAAAACCCAAGTGTTTTTACACGACAAATTGGGTTAACTACACCTAATACGTCTCTCTTAAATGATCAAGTAAATACGCCACATCACCTTGGCTGCGTCCAACGAAACGCATTCAATACCCATTCGCATCTGTTGGCTGCCGACCGAACATTCGTCTGTCAGTTTGTCCGTCCACGCCTTGAGCATTCGCTAATTTCCTAGCCTTGACCTGACTAAATAGTTAAACAACAAACTCATCGACAGTTTAAAGCTAACAATATGAAGAATTTGTTGTGTTTGTACATTTAACAGGCACGAGAACTCGAAAGCTGAATCTTCACATAGCATCAAATAAGATCGCCGGTTCTGTCTATTTGCTTGGAGTTTTTAAACTACGCAAGGGAAGTTCATGCGGTTTTCACTAATACATAGAGTGATTCAAGAGTTAGGTTTGTATACATAACGTCCATAATACCCGGTACCTACGTAAAGCCATAAGTTTGAGAAACCCTGCTGTATGTCATCGAAACGAACATAGTTTAAAAAAAGGCGGTTTTTTACTCAGGTCGAGCCAGCCAGACTCCCAAAATCCAGTGCTTTGGCCTAGGTGGGCTCTGACTAAGAACGGTCCATAACACAAAGAAGAGGAAGACGACCTTTCACTCACTGGGCTTATACAAATAGGATAAGAAAGGGACAGACAGTGAATAAAAGACAGAACAAAATAAATCCTATTGCATTGCAATTAGGTGCTTATTTACATGCATTTGTTTAATTTCCTTCTCTTTCAGTTTTAGGAATGCAAGAGATTAATAAGAAAGAAGCAGATATTGGCTTTTATTGCTCGGTGGGAGTATATTTAAGAATTTGTTTCAAACATGTGTGTTACGATAAAAGTTTTTGATTGCAAAGGTTACAAAGTTGTTGAACTCATGAAATAGATGAGAAATTAGTCCGATATTTCTTCCGCGTTACCTATTATATCTGGCACATTTTTAAAGGGTTTTACGCTCGTTCTAAATAAATATCGCATCGTCCAATGATGTTTACGCGACCGTTCGAAAACAATCCGAACGTGAAAATGTTTGTTTTCAGTTTTAAACGATAATTCTTGCTAATTTCGGAACTGATGAATCTGACGTCACGGATTCTACGAATTTGCTTTGCAAAAATTTGGTTTGTTTACAGGTGAAGCGATAAAATTTACATTGGTAGTTTTATTTGTGGAGATGTCGAATAATATAAGGTTTAGGCTTAAAGATATTTATTTTCGTTATGACATAATAATATAACATCACTTGCATGAGAACTTAAATGTAAATAGAAATAATGTCACTACTTTTTCACAGTTTTCCATCTAACCCAGCCCATTGTCCCATGTTGGTCTGGGACTTAAAAATAATGTGCCAACTTGTTGTTCTTGCCTAGCATGTCGTAAAAGACGCCTAATGGTATATCGGGTTTTGGGTATGTGATTGTGTAGGCGACAAACTAGCCACTTGTCACTACTTTTTCACAATTTTCTATCTAACCCAGTCCAGCCCAGTTTTGTTTTTGGCTGAATGTAGTTAAAGGTTTGGTTTTACGACATGCTAGGCAAGGAACACAGTTGAAACATTATTTTTAAGTCCCAGACCAACATGGAACATACATATCATTACTTCTGTAATCCCCGAAGGACCGAGTCCATGAAGTTAGCTAACAAATTGTGACAAGTGGCTAGCTTGGTCTTAGTCGCCTTTTACGACAAGCTAGGCATGGCACATTCTTTAATAGTTACAACTTTATTATCTTTGATAACAAATAGTTTTGAATCTAGGAAACACAACAAGAGAGTAGGTACTTTTATAGCCGGCATAATTTTAAAACGAAGGTTATCCACCACAGACAACAGAATCTTTTCGCATGCCTATTCGCTTAAATTATATTCATTAATACTTTCTGGGCTAGACACAGTAAAATAGAGTTGTAAATGTCAAATATTTCGTTTGATTTCAAACGAAGATGTTGTTCGGATAAATTACTGAAGGGAATTAAAATACTATCTCGTTTAAACTTAAATTAAAAGACTGTTGACCGGACTGTATAAATATCAATAGAAGTGATTCAGTCTAGTTTGTTGGTTTATGGTTGACCATAGACGTAAAATACGGACTGACCAGAAACAATGTGAGAAAGTGATATTAGTACCTACTTATTATGATAGTGATACTTATTATGGAAATCCAGACTTAGTCCATGTTATCATGTTTGTCTATGGCTTAATTTCACCATCAATATTACTTTTACTTGGGCAATCCAATTAAAAAAGAACATGACAACGAGCACGTACCTATAGGTACATTAATATATACCATTTTTTTTTTTCAGATTGGCACAGTTAAATCTTGTCAATAACAATGACAACCGTTCAATCGATAAAACTGCGACCATTTTATTATCTCAACCAAACTTAAGCACACAACTGTTTTTCTAATGTCATTCTTAATCTATATGTATTAATCATCTTCCTAGCGTCATGTCCCGTGCTTAGACGGAGTCCGCTTAGACCGTGATCCAGGATTTTGCGAGTCTGGTAATTACATTGAAGCGACTGCCGATCGGTCAGATCGGCAGTCGCTTCAATGTAATTACCAGATTTACCAGATTCTTAACCCTAAGATAGGGGAACCAGACAATTTTTGGATCATGGTTACAAATACAAAGTTGTTTGAATTTGCAGGTTTCATCACGATGTTTTCCCTCACCGTCGAGCTAGTAGTATGAATACGTACATAGATTTGAAAAATCCAGAGGTAAGTGCCCAGGTTTGAACCCGCACTCCTTGGTTAAGAGGCGCGTGTCCTTACCATTGAGCTACCACCGCTCTATATATTAATACGTGAAGCTAAAACTTTGTTTATAAAAGAACTACCCGGACGGAGGAGTATGAGATTTGGCACCGTTAAAGTTTATAAGGAAAAGGAGTGCAGATAGGTTAAATTTCAATAAATAATTTTAAAAAATCAAACTAATAACGGTCGAATTTTGACCAGTGGGCGACCACTGGTTGATTTGAAACAAGTCAGATAGCCCCATGCTGGTCTGGGGTTAAAAAATAATTAGCCACTGTGTTACTTGTCTGCCGTGTCGTAAAAGGCTGTTAAGTGTTGAGTATTTTTTTTTTTTCTAAATTCGTAGTTATTTCAATATCAATCTATACTTATAATAAATCTGTAGAGAGATCAATTCTGTACATGAAATATATTTTCAAAATAACTATCAGGGATGATTAGTGATCGGTACTGATGCCAAAAATGCAATCAGTAAAATTTTTGTCTGTCTGTCTGTATGTTCCTTATAGAAACAAAAACTACTCGACGGATTTTAACGAAACTTGGTACAATTATTCTTCATACTCCTGGGCAGGTTATAATATACTTTTCATCACGCTAAAATCAATAGGAGCAGAGTAGTGAAGGGAAATGTTGGGAAAACGGGAGAAGTTACTCCATTTTTTAAGCTTCCGTCGCGTGTGCAGCCTTAATGGTTAAAGTTACATAGGAATCATGTATGACGGAAATAGTCTTTATAATATTAACCATAAACGCGGGTGACACCGCTGGCACAGCTAGTTATTAATATAAGAGTTCGTGTATAAAGTTGAACTTTATGGAGAAATGTTTAGACTAGAAATTTGATTTCCTGCAAATGGATACAGGTAAGTGTTAGGTATTTGGTATGTGATTGTGTAGGTGATCAGCTAGCCACTTGTCACTACGTTTTCACGAATTTCCAGCTTAACATAAAGGCTAAATTTATAAGGAGTTTTATTGTTCCTTAAACTCTGCCTACCCCTTCGGAAATAACGAGTGTGATAATTGACTTGTTTGTGATTAAAAAAAAATTTGTAAATATTTTTGGCATTCAAGCGACTTTAACTTGCTTCAGACAAGGTGACATCATGTATCATGAATACTACGCGAAGATACGTCTCCCAGAAATACGCATTTTATAAATAATACAATAATAAAACACTAGACTGCTTTTACTGTTGTTAAATACGAGAAGCATCGGGAAATTCTCTACAGGAATAGGTACTATAAATTAGATACTGTTGTTTTCAACGAGAAGTAGGTGAAGATGTTTTGTAATAAGCGTTATGTGTGCGTATACAAGTTGTAACGGAAGAAACATATTAAAAAATACATAACAACACGCTCATAATCCCCGAACGGGTAGGCAGAGTCAAAGTGGCAGCAGGCCCCTTTAACCGCATTCAGCCAAAAAAAAACTGGGATGGGTTAGATGGAAAATTGTAAAAAAATTGTGACAAGTGGCTAGCTTGTCGCCTATACAATCACATACCCAAAACCCCATTAGTCGCCTTTGTTGGCACATTCTTTTTAAGTCCCAGACGAACATGGGAATAAATATTTAGAATTTAAAATACATACAAAAAAGACCAGACAAGCAGAAATATATAATTCCTGAAAATTTACTAACTTTCGCATGATATTTAAACAATGAAACTTCTTTTTAGCATTCTGTTTGAGTAAATACAAAAAAAAGCAGAGTAATTTTTTTTATATTAGGATCTAGTAACCCCACAGTTGCCCAGACTAGACTTTGATCTGTAAAGAAATACGTCAGTAATATGGTATTGTTTTTCGTTAAGCTAATAAAATTAAACATAATACTAACCTAATATGAGACAAATCACTTTAGAAAATGCTTATTTTGAACTATTTTTTAAATAAATATTGAACAGCAGAATTCTCTAATAGTTCCTCGTTCCTCCTAATAAATTAAATAGGTACTTACTTATAAAAAAATCAAAGTTTTTTTTGTATGTAAAAAGTATAATTGAATTTTTTTACATTTCCCGTGAATTTTTCATAAACATTATTTACTCAGTTTGTCCCGACAATAATGGATGGTACAAAAATCTCATCAAAATATTTTTAGCCATTCTCAAGCGAGGAAACATACTACTAAGTTTGTATGTATGGATGGATGTTTGTTACTCTTTCACAAAAAAACTACTGAATGGATTTTAATGAAACTTTAGAATAATGTAGCTTATACACCCGAATAACATATAGGCTATGATTTATCGATGTACCACGCGAGTAAATCCGCGGGCAGAAGTTAGTCACAAATAATTTTTATTTAAAAAATAGAAATAGATGAAATGAAAGGCAAAACGTACTTTCCTCAAAACAACCATTTCCACTTTCACGACAGCATAGGTAACTATCGGCGCGGCCTACGCTTTTCTAAAAACATCCAACATCACTCCGAAACATTTATACAAATTTACTACGTAAAACATTCACTGTAAACATAACCAGATCCGTTTCCTGCTAAAAACTTCACATTTCAAGACCCCAGATTTCAGTTCTACAGAATATTTCTCATTAAAACCTAAAGTCACATGAGAAAATACAATTAACGCAAATATTATATATATTTTTTATTTTTTTTTATATTCTCACCACAAAGTCATGGAATACATTGTCCTTAAACCAAAAACATAATGAGTGCGTTCTGTTTTTGTGAGACTGGAGTCTAAACTAGGCAAAAATATTGCCTGTATTTTAGAGCTCCAGGCCCACGACCCTCTTAATAATACTTTGAGACTCAATATTTTTAGGATGGTAAATGTTGCTAATTATAACAAAATCTGTCCACTAGTTTACGAATAAATATATTGAGAATAGTCCATCTCTTTATTTTCACAGGAATAAGAAAAATACTCACTTACCCGTTCAAAATCATAGTCCGGCAAAAGTGCACACTGAAAAGTATCTAATTCAAACTAAACACTCGTCACAGTGGAACAACGAAACGCGAATTCGAATGTCTATTTTTAAAATGGCGGTGATGCGCGCGCGCCTCTCTGCGTGCGGACTCGCTCTGGGCGCCGGGAGTAATTCTGGATGGGGGAAATATAAGATTACTTTAGTGTTGGCACGGGATATGTCGATGTGGAGTCAGGAGTACAAAGATAGTGAGAGAGCCAGTGTAACTAGAGGGCGGCCATAATTTACGAGAAAATTTTGACGACTTTAACCCCCTACCTTTAGCCACGGACTAGTAAAAAAAGAAGGACTCCGCGCCACTAACTACTTAGACTTTGAAGCTCCTCAGGTGCTCAAATTGACACGCAACTTACGACACACATTGACATAATATCCGCTCCAAATGACAGATATCCGATATCTGGTATCCATAAGTATCTCACTCACACATGCATAAACGTGGCTTCACGCTGTAGTATGACAGCGTGGAGTCCTGCTTTTTTTAATAGTCCGTGCCCTTAGTAAGATATCGTACGATTTGACTCAACCTAATATTATGATATTTCTATCGCCATCTCTCGGGGTCAACTTAAACAAAGATTTAGAGAAGAAGGTTTAGTAAATTTTGTTTATTAAATAATAAATAAATAATAAATTCTTCAGACTGACTCCAATTCCCTAGTCCCAAATAATGCCCTAATAATGGTTTAAATATTAATATTATTTTCCTCAGATTCTGCCTACCCTTTCGTGGATAACCAGCACCTCTCTGTAGATATACTGATTTTCAACAATGTATATGATGTGGTCTGAAACTTTTAATGTCTAGAATTCTAGATAATATTTGTTTAAGAGTGACTCCTGTGCTGACGAAGTATACTCCGGAGATTCGGACATTCCAATGGAAAGAATGGAAGATAAAAGATTGGAAGAAGCAGAAATACAATGTAAAAGTGGAAGGAAGCAGTTTACCACGATCAAATTTATCATGTCTTAACAGAAGATGATGTCCGGAGCCATAAAAACCGTAGAGCTTGTATGGAACAAGTTATGAATGTTAAAGAAGCGAGCGAGGTGCCTACCCCGCCAGGGAAATGGCGTGAAGTTGAATTCAGAAATCAGTACAAACCGTCTGCAAATATCGATATGTTCCAGTCGCGGCCCTACGGCGATACACCTGCGCATACGCCCAAAACAATATTGTTTATTTTGGTCCGGACCACTCCTGCGCCGACTCGGCCTGGCTGGAGCAGTTTTCGCCTCAAACGTGGCTCGGGTTGAAGGTGAATGTGGCTCGGTTGGTGCAGTTTTAGCCTCGAAAGTGGTTTAGTCTAAAGCTTTCTGGGTTTTGGCCTGGTTGATGCAATTTTAGCCTCGAAGGTGACTTAGTTTGAACTTTTCTATGCGAAGCCGGACTTGAGCAGCCTAGGTCTTGAGTGGCTTGGTTCGTTTGCCAAGCTCCAGCAATTTCAGCCTCTAACGTTGCTCAATTCGAAGCTTTCTTGCGCCTGGGCCATACCTCTGCAGTTGTTGCCTCGAAAGCAGCTCGGGTTGAGCTTGCGTTTGCCTCAGCCAGCTTCGTGAAGTGTCTGCCTCGAACGTGTCCTTGTTTTAGTGTCCCTTAAGCCAACAAACATTTTGTATGTTAGACAAAAGTAAATTAGTCAAATGTCTGTTCCTTTGTATCTTAGTAGATCAAATTAGAACTCATTTAGTCTAGTCACTGAATGAGTTTGGAACATTTTAGTCTGTGACCTAAATAAATACGGATATGTTAGTCCCGTGTAACGTAAATAAATGATTTACGTACGAATGGGAGTGTACGTAAAGTGGGGATGAATGTCCTATGTTGGTCTGGGACTTAAAGATAACGTGCCAATTGTGTTTCTTGGCTAGCATGTCCTAAAAGGCAACTAGTGGTATATCGGGTTTTGGGTGTGTGATTGTGTAGGCGACGAGCTAGCCACTTGTCACTACTTTTTCACAGTTTTATTTTTTTGTCTGAATTTGGTTAACGAATCTATCTGCCCTTTAGCTGGCCTCTACCTGGCCTGGCCCGTTGGTCGAGTGGTTAGAGACCCTGGCCACGAAACCAAGGGTCGCGAGATCGAATCCCGCTAGAGGCAAATGTTTCGTGTGATGAACATGGACATTTGTACTCGAGTCATGGATGTTTATAAATGTATTTAAGTACATACGTCTATCCGTTCGCCTAGTATCCATAGTACAAGCATAAGCTTAGTTTGGAACTAGGGAATTGGTGTGTCAGTCTGGAGAATTTATTATTATTATTATTACCTACCCCTTCGGGGATTACTAGCGTGATGATATGTATGTACAGAAAGATATCAGCAATTCAAACTTTATCTTAATAGCGAGTAGTTTCTAGTATTGTGTAGCTTATCTTTAAGATAATTTACACAACTGAAACTAGTATTTATATTTGCACACTAGCTGTGCCAGCGGTGTCACCCGCGTTTATGGTTAATATTATAAAGACTATTTCCGTCATACATGATTTCTATGTAACTTTAACCATTAAGGCTGCACACGCGACGGAAGCTTAAAAAATGGAGTAACTTCTCCCGTTTTCCCAACATTTCCCTTCACTACTCTGCTCCTATTGATTGTAGCGTGATGAAAAGTATACTATAACCTGCCCAGGAGTATGAAGAATAATTGTACCAAGTTTCGTTATAATCCGTCGAGTAGTTTTTGTTTCTATAAGGAACATACAGATAGACAGACAGACAGACAAAAATTTTACTGATTGCATTTTTGGCATCAGTATCGATCACTAATCACCCCCTGATAGTTATTTTGAAAATATATTTCATGTACAGAATTGACCTCTCTACAGATTTAATAAAAGTTATATTACGCCCGCAATCCCCGAAGGGCGGTAGATATTCCAATATTTCTCTAAATTCCATTAGTCAACAATTAAATTAAGATCTAAGCTGAAAGTGGTTAAGGAGCTAGCTGCCCCTTTGAATCTGCCTACCCCTTCGGGATTACGGGCCTAATGATATTTATGTATGTACCTATGTAAAAATGAGTAGAATTAGATTGAAAATTGTGAAAGTAGTGACAAGCGGCTAGCTCGTCGCCTACACAATCACACACCCAACCCGATATACCATTAGTCGCCTTACGACATGCTAGGCAAGGAACACAGTCGGTAACTTTAAAGTTTATGCTATTATTTAATATGATATGGAACAATTTGGTGATCGTCTTCCTAGCGTTATGTCCCGTGCTACTGATCCAGGATACAAGCTAGTCTGATTACATTGAAGCGACTGCCGATCTGACCTTCGAGAGGGGAACCAGATAATTTGTATTACGGTTACACATTTATAACTGTTTGAATTGTGGAGCGGTGGTAGCTCAATGGTAAGGACACGCGCCTCTTAACCGAGGAGTGCGGGTTCAAACCCGCACTCCTTGGTCCGCACGTACCTCTGGATTTTTCAAATCTATGTACGTATTTATGCCACTAGCTCGACGGTGAGGGAAAAAATCGTGATGAAACCTGCAAATTCAAACAACTTTGGATTTGTAACCATGATCCAAAAATTGTCTGGTTCCCCTATCTTAGGGTTACGAAGGTCAGATCGGCAGTCGCTTCAATGTAATTACCAGACTCGCTAAATCCTGGATCATGGTCTAAGCGGACCCCGTCTAAGCACGTGACATAACGCTAGGAAGGTGGTGATTTATAATTGTTTAAATGTCCAGTTTTTCCTGGCCCCCGAGCTAGTGGTATAAATACGAATACAGATTTGAAAAAACCAGAGGTACGTGTCCGGATTTGAACCCGTACTCTTCGGAACACACAAGCAGAGGACAGGTGGGGCAACGCCCCGTGGCCCTGAGCTCGTGGGGATCCCCAAAATCTGATTAGAAACCCCCTAGGAAAAGATGATTTGCCCCCTGGATCGTGACTGGCTCGATAGCTCATTCGGCAGTGACCCTGCCCCATGCGCCAAGAGTTGTGGGTCCGATCCCCACCCAGGACAAACATTCGTGTGATGAATACTTGAGTTTGTTGTGTCTGGATGTTAATATCCAATATTTAAGTATACATTTGTAATACCATTGTTGATTCTGATATCTGTAGCACCTGCTTAAGCTACTTACATCAGAGTCAGATCAATGTATGTGATGAAGTCGGATATTTATTTATTCAGTATTATTATTTATCAACATGCATATTAATGTAACCTGAACAGAGTGGTCCCTATTTTTTTAAGCCAAGGCCCCTATTCACCAGGCTACAGCACTGTTCGCAATATACATTATTTTTAAATCACTAACCAACATCTAACGATCTACTTATATAAATCGTATAATCTATTCTTTCCTCAAGTATTTAAATAAGGGCAATGATTTAATTTAATATCTTTTATAGGGCGATGTGATATTTTTAGCTCAATCAAACAGTTTGACGCAACGAATGTCAATCGCGCATGACATTGTACACTAATGATTTGGTATGAGGTAGTAATTGATCGTGGCGAGTGATTTGCATTCCCGTTGAAGTATACTTTGTAGCGAACTAAATAAACTCATAGTTATAACTGTTACTATAGTGCATAGTGAACTAAAAATCTTATGGTATATATGTGGAAGATTCATATTATTATTAGACTAGCTGTGCCAGCGGTGTCACCCGCGTTTATGGTTAATATTATAAAGACTATTTCCGTCATGTCATACATGATTTCTATGTATTTTTAACCATTAAGGCTGCACACGCGACGGGATCTTAAAAAATGGAATAACTTCTCCCATTTTCCCAACATTTCCCTTCACTACTCTGCTCCTATTGATTGTAGCGTGATGAAAAGTATACTATAACCTGCCCAGGAGTATGAAGAATAATTGTACCAAGTTCTGTTAAAATCCGTCGGGTAGTTTTTGCTTCTATAAGGAACATACAGACAGACAGACAGAAAGACAGACAAAAATTTTACTGATTGCATTTTTGGCATCAGTATCGATCACTTATCACCCCCTGATAGTTATTTTGAAAATATATTTCATGTACAGAATTGACCTCTCTACAGATTTATTATAAGTATAGATATGTGGAAGATTCATATTATTATTAGATGTAGGAGCCGCGGAAGGCCCAGGCTCACCTACCACGACCAGATTGGTCGTGTATTAACGGACGGTGATGTTAGGAGTCATAAAAACCGTAGAGCTTGTATGAAAAGGATTATGAATGTTGAAGAGGCGAGTGAGGTGTGTAAGGATCGTGCCATATGGCGTTCGGTTCTCTCTGCCTACCCGCTAGGGAAGTGGCGTGATGTTTAGTTAGTTAGTTTCATATTATTAGTTGATTTTCTAGTAGAATTAACGATTTATAAGTATATAACGTCGACGTCCAGGAGCGGTGGTAGCTCAATGGTAGGGACACGCGCCTCTTAACCGAGGAGTGCGAGTTCAAACCCGGGCACGTACCTCTGGATTTTTCAAATCTATGTACGTATTTATACCACTAGCTCGACGGTGAAGGTAAACATCGTGATGAAACCTGCAAATTCAAACAACTTTGGATTTGTAACCATGATCCAAAAATTGGGTTAGGGGCATGCTGCCCCTTTGACTCTGCCTACCCCTTCGGGGATTATGGGCGTGATTACATCTGGTGTTACATCCAAAAATTGTCTGGTTCCCCTATCTTAAGGTTACGAAGGTCAGATCGGCAGTCGCTTCAATGTAATAACTAGAGTCGCTAAATCCTGGATCATGGTCTAAGCGGACCCCGTCTAAACACGGGACATAACGCTAGGAAGATGATGAAGTACATAACGTCCATAATCCCCAAAGGGGTATGCAGAGTCAAAGGGCCAGCAGCTCCCTTTAACCACAGTCAGCCAAAAATAAAACTGCGTAAGAAGGTAAGGTAAGTGTGTAAAGTAGGTAGCTAGCTCGTCGTCTACACAATCACATACCCAAAAGCCCGTAAACCATTAATCGCCTTTTACGATAAGCTAGGCAAGAAACACAGTTGGCACATTATTTTTAAGTCCCGGACCAAAATGGGACTAATATTATTATTGAGAATTACGTTTGTTATTTTTAGTACCTATTTACGAAACCTCTTACCTACTTAATTAACAAATTTTTAAAAACTAGCTGTGCCAGCGGTGTCACCCGCGTTTATGGTTAATATTATAAAGACTATTTCCGTCATACATGATTTCTATGTAACTTTAACCATTAAGGCTGCACACGCGACGGAAGCTTAAAAAATGGAGTAACTGCTCCCGTTTTACCAACATTTCCCTTCACTACTCTGCTCCTATTGATTGTAGCGTGATGAAAAGTATACTAGGTATAACCTGCCCAGGAGTATGAAGAATAATTGTACCAAGGTTGGTTAAAATCCGTCGAGTAGTTTTTGTTTCTATAAGGAACATACATACATACAGACAGACAGACAGACAGACAAAAAATTTACTGATTGCATTTTTGGCATCAGTATCGATCACTAATCACCCCCTGATAGTTATTTTGAAAATATATTTCATGTACAGAATTGACCTCTCTACAGATTTATTATAAGTATAGATAACCTATTTAAGCATTTTAGAAAAAAAAATCAGTCAAATTGAGAATCTCCTTCTTTTTTTGAGTCGGACAGTGAGCAAACAATAAAACAGTAATATACGTTGGCACAAAAGTTCCAGAGGGGGGCAGTTACACCCCTTAAACTATAAATAACTTATATAATAAGTATGTAATTACGTATAAATAGGTTATGAAACAGATTTTATTCACGCAAACATCAAATAAATTACAGCCAATTACCTATTTATCGGCGATAATACGGAAATTGCTTATTATCAGTGGAAACAGAATCAGAACTTATCGGCAGACAGATAAGATAGCCAGCTGTGCGGTTCCACGCGCGTTTCTGGTTACCGTTATATAGCTTAGCCTTCCTCACGGACTAGCAAAAAAAGAAGGACTCCACGCTGCCATACTATAGCGTGATGCCTCGTTTATGCATGTGTGTGTGAGATACTTAAAGATACAAGATATCGGATATCTGTCATTTGGAGCACTTATTATGTCAATGTGTGACGTAAGTTGCGTGTCAAGGAGCACCTGAGGAGCTTCGTTGTCTAGTTAGTGGCGCGGAGTCCTTCTTTTTTTACTAGTCCGTGGCCTTCCACGATAAATTTACTATATAACACAAAAATATTTTTTCAAATCGGACCTGTAGTTCCTGAGATTAGCGCGTTCGAGCAAACGAACAAACACTCTTTAGCTTTATAACATTATTCTATCGTGAAATAGACATTGACATCAATACCTTGTCCTAGACCACGGACTAGTATAAAAAGAAGGACGCCGTACTAACTAGACGTTGAGGCATCTGCAGAGCTCGAACTTGACGCAACTTACTTACACATTTACATAAGTGCTCCAAATTTCCAATATCTGGTATACAAGTCTCACTCACACATGCATAAGGGTGGCTTCGCGCTGTAGTATAATAGCGCAGTGTCCTTCTTTTTTAATCGATGAAAAAACGGTGGGGGTTCTCAAGTCGACGCGTATTGAGTAAAAAACTAAACTAACTAAACTTCACGCCACTTCCCTAGCGGGTAGGCAGAGAGAACCGAACGCCATATGGCACGATCCTTACACACCTCACTCGCCTCCTCAACATTCATAATCCTTTTCATACAAGCTCTACGGTTTTTATGACTCCTAACATCACCTTCTGTTAATACACGACCGATCTGGTCGTGGTAGGTGAGCCTGGGCCTTCCGCGGCTCCTAAATGCTTCCACTTTCGCATTGTATGTCTGTTTAGTCAATCTTGCGTCATCCATTCTTTCCACATATCCGAACCACCGGAACAGAGTAAAGAAACATAACAACATAACATAACATCACGCCCATAATCCCCGAAGGGGTAAGCAGAGTCAAAGGGGCCCTTCAACCACATTCAGCCAGAAACAAAACTGGGCTGGGTTAGATGGAATATTGTGAGTAGTGTAAAGAGTCTGATAACTAAGTTCTTTAAGTAATGTAAGTATACCTAAGTAATTTTGAGTCGGTATGGACACACAGTCCGTTTGTGACCGCGGTCGTTGCAACACGAACGAAACGTCAAGCTGTAAGTACTCATGTATCTACTAGATAATGCATACCGCATTGAGTCCCGTTAGTGTTTCTAGTGGCAATGCAACGCGAATGTTTAATATCTTAAAATTGTTAACTTTATTTGGTTACATCTTAAATTTAAGGTAGTTTAGTGTTATTTGTTAACTATTATTATATTTAGTCCGTCAGTTAGATTATACAAAAATACTAGACACATATTTTTCGCTTTATCGAATTAACAAAAAATCACAAAGATAAAGAGCATCAAGTTTCGGAATGGGGGCTTGCGACGTCACTATTTAGTAAAAAATCGTACGAAAGCGTGACGTCACGCGCAACTTGAATGCATTGTATCATCGTCAATGTTTGTTTGACAAATAAATAAACAAATACGTGTTCAATAGTTTTTTATAATGTAACTGACGCACTGAGCATAATTTTTTAGTCACATTGCCTATTTATTAGACAATATTTTAGGTCCAGGGCTGCCCTGCCCCCTGGCGGACGCCCTTGTGTGTGTGTGTGTTAATTAATACGATATAATATAGTATTTTGTTCAGTACTACCACTTCAGGAAGATAATATAATAATTAATAAGCTTAGTCAGATATCATTTATTCAAAGATAAAACTAGATAAATTTAATAAGTAGGTAGTAACAAGTTGCAAGCTAGTCGCCTGCATTAATATACATTTTAAGTATGTCTATCCGTTCACCTAGTATCCATAGCACAAGCTTATAAGCTTAGTTTGGGACTAGGGAATTTGTGTGCCAGTCTGAAGAATTTATAAACTGTTTGAAATTATACATATTAACCTTCCTCTTGAATCAGTCTATCTATTAGTGAAAACCGCATTAACATCCCTTGCGTAGTTCAAAAGTTATAAACGAACATACAGAAGCGACGACTTTGTTTGATACTATGTAAATAAAGATTACATAAAAAAAAACAACGGCTTATCAAAATCAATCTTTTACTGATAAATATTACGATTAAGATTATATCATCAAAGGATAACCTTCGAATCGTGTGTGTGCGTGGCTCACACGGACATAACAACGAGTTATGTTGTGACGTACGAGTCCATTGACTGACGACATTTTGTAAAACGTCACGTGAAATAGGGTTATAGCCAAATTTGGGGCTACTATGTATAGACATAGTAGCCCCAAATTTGGCTATATACGAGTGGTAGTTCGATGGTAAGGACACGCGCCTCTTAACCCAGGGGTGCGGTTCAATTCAAATTCAAAATCTCTTTATTTATAGTAAGTAGAAACTATCGAGAAGAGACCGGCAAGAAACTCGATAGTTACTCTTTTAAATGCCAATTTACAATTGCATACTTAATAATCTACACTTACTAGGTAACAACACTGCAGGTGAACACTTCATTATGATGTTTAACATATATGCTTATCATTTAGGAAGTCTTCAAACTTATAATAGCCCTTTTTCATTAAGAACGCTTTAATGCACAATTTGAACTTATGTGAAGGTAATGCTAGTAGACTTTCTGGAAGTTTATTAAATATTTTAATACTAAGACCAATAAATGAATTACCATTCCACTGGAGTCTATCTGGAGGTTCAAACCAAGGCACGTCCTCTGGATATTTCAAATCTATGTACGTATACCACTACCTCGGCGGTGAGGGAAAACATCGTGATGAAACCTGCTCATTCCAGCAGCTACGGATTTGTAACCATGATCCAAAAATTATCTGGTTCCCCTTAAGGGCTGCGAAGGTCAAATCGCCAGTCGTTTCAACGTTATTATCAGGCTCGCTATATCCTGGATCATGGTCTAAGCGGACCCCGACTAAGCACGGGACATGACGCTAGGAGGATGATGATGGTGTTACTATGTCCGGGTATTTCGCTATCTTCATAGCATTGGCTCGATGGCGCATTCGGTAGTGACCTTGTCCTATCCGCCAAGATTGTGCGTTCAATCCCCATGCAGGACAAACATTCGTGTGATGAATAAAAATAAAATATATGGGAACCAGACAGTTTTTTGGAACATGATTACAAATTCAAAGTTGTTTGAATTCGCAGCTGTCATCACGATGGTTTCCCTCACCGCCGAGCTAGTGGTATAAATACGTACATAGATTTGAAAAATCAAGAGGTAGGTGCTCGGATTTGAACCCATCCGTCTGTTATGAGGCGCGTGTCCTTACCATTGAGCTACCACTGCTCTTTAATAGATGTCCCTTAATAAAAATAAAAAAGAAATTGCGAAAAAAACATTGAAATGAAGTAAACTAAACTACTTACTCCTTCCTCGTCGCGTTCTTTCTAAAAATACAATCAGACAACGAAAACACGCAATCTATATACGTACCATACATATTTATCTCTTGTAAATATGCTAATGGTCCTTATTAGCGCTATTTAAAGTCTAAAATGCAATGCTAAACACAATACCCCTCCTGTTCCGATATTATTGTATTCAGATATTGTAATCAGTACTGTTTTTGCCATCTTCGCGAACAAACTTATCCTCGCCTAACGTTAAAAGCAAAAAATATCAAAAGTCGTGCAAATATTATTTGTGAAATAAACTATTTTCTATTCTCGCAACTAGTATTTAAATTACGTTGTTAAAAGGTTGGTATTTAACAGGAAAATTGTTGTCTTTCTGTGTTTTTTGCTTGTAAACTGATTGAATATTGGTTTTTGTATTATCTACAAGGTTTTATTTAACTTCCAGTGTTTTTAAGTAAATTCGTTTATAAATTTGCTGTCAATTTTTTGACTTGCTGACGTGAGATTAAGCTCAAATTTTAGGTACATACTTATTGTGTAGATAATTACGTACAGAGCTAGTATTTTAACTAGTTTAATACTTAACTACTAACTAACCTAGTCGGCTAAATTTTTGGTGTCCACACGTTTAGCTACTAACTCGCTACTAGTCCGAACAAGCTTTTACAATGATCTTGACCTACCCCAACATTTTTGTGAGTGACGGTGTCAGTTATAATATTTCTGTTAAAGTGTGTATTAGGTAAGTTTGCATGATTGTAATTATTGGCATTTAAAAGAGTAACTATCGAATTTCTTGCCGGTTTCTTCTAGACAGAATCTGATTTCCCAACCAGTGATTAAATTAAGTATTTTTTTAAAGCGATTTGTATACGATTGACGATCTATAAATGATTTTTAGTATTGTATACAAATAAAGACATTTACATTAAAATTTGTAAATCTAACTTAATAATAATATAATGTTTTAAGACTTTCAAACCCATTAAATAACCAAAAAACTTTTTCTCTGATTGCACGTTTTGAGGTAGGTCGCTTTCATTCTAAGGGTAGGTATTATGTGTTTCTGTATATTGACGATTTATAAGTGTTTTTTGTATTCTTTATAATCAAAGATAAGTATTTAGAATTTAAAATTCTCCGTTTTACGACTTCGTTTCTAAAATCGTTTTCTAAAAATGTCACCTTGAGGTAGGTCATTGCAGAAATTGGGTAAACATTCTGTATTTATAAACTATTAACAATTCATAAAATATTTGGACTGAATAAGCGAATCCAAATCAATCAATCTTTTATTTAAACGTTTAAAAAAACAGATTAATTTTCCTACAATAATTTTCTAAAAATTTTTCTTTTTTAGATAGGTCACTTATGCTGTAAGGTCAGGTATTATGTAATTTTTCTGTAAGTATATATTCGCGATTTACAAAATATGCTTCTTAGGGGTCCGTACCCGAAGGAAAAAACGGGACCCTATTACTAAGACTTCGCTGTCCGTCTGTCTGTCACCAGGCTGTATCTCATGAACCGTGATAGCTAGACAGTTTAATTTTTTACAAATGATGTATTTCTGTTGCTCATATAACAACAAATACTAAAAACAGAATAAAATAAATATTTAAGGGGGGCTCCCAAACAACAGACGTGATTTAATGCCCTTTTTTGCTTAATATTAATAACGGCAACAGGTAGACGCTAAAATGAAAAGTTTATCAGATAGAAAAGTGTGATCATGATTTTGAAAAAGAAATTGACATAATAATGTCCTCCTAACCGATACCGGTCACGGCGGCCAATCTCAACGAGGATTAGCCATCTGCGCAGGAGATATTGACCTACCCCAACATTTTTGTGCGTGACGGTGTCAGTAATAATATTTTTGTTTGAGTCAAAGTCAAAGTCAAAGTCAAAATACTCTTTATTTATATAGGTTTGAAACAAATCATCAAACAAACAATCAACTAATAATATGAATCTACCACCGGTTCGGAATGTTGCTGCTACCGAGAAGAAACCGGCAAGAAACTCGGTAGTTACTCTTTTCAACAACATATTTTACAAGGGTGTATAGATCATATTTGCATTTGAACCATGTCGTGAAGTCGGCTTGTCAGACACCAAAATGAGTGTGGATTAGGTAAATTTGCATTTAAAAGAGTAACTATCGAATTTCGGAGGCTTTCGGCGAATAGGACTGCAGTTAATTGGGACCACGGTACCAGTTGCCGGATAGATTTAATTTTCTTGCCGGTTTCTTTTAGATAGAATCTGCTTTCGCAACCAGTGATCAAATTACTAATTAGTATTTTTTGTTGTAAACACCTTGTCAATTAATAAATGATTTTTGGTATTGCATTCAAATAAAGATGTTTAAATTTAATTTTCTAAATCCCACTCAATAATATTAAAACTTAATAATAATAAATTTGGTGTGCTGATAAGATATTATAGTGCACAAGTGTATGCGCAGACACAGGTGCACTCTCATAGTGCGGTGAGACACTGACGTGACCGGAGAGAGGTCAGGCGCAGGACCATCGGCTTAACGTGCTTTCCGAGGCACGGGGGTTATTAAACCGGCAGCTTCCTGACTCCGGTCTGTTACTGAATAACTTCAATATTGAAATACCTAGCCATAGGCCTAAGGCGACGTTTGCTACCACTACACCAGGGTTTCAAATTCAAAATATCTTTATTTATATAGGCTTCAAGAAAGCACTTATAAATAGTCAATATACAAAAAAAAGAACACATAATACTACCAAGTTTCTCAAACTTATGGCTCCACGAACCCCCTAACCCCCCCCCCTTCTCCCCCTCAGAGTAGGTTCAGATCAGACAGTACGTTCAGTAGCGCGCCCGCCAACAAGCGCGTCGCACGGGTCCGTCGTTCATCCTCCATTACGTAAATCTTCCCGCGAACCCCTAGGGGTTTGCGTACCCCCCTTTGAGAAGCGCTGCACTAGACCAACGAAGCAGTCGACATAGTAACAAGGCTATATTTGACTAGCTCGATGGCTTATTCGGTAGTGACCCTGCCCCATGCGCCAAGAGTTGTGGGTTCGATCCCCACTCAGGACAAACATTCGTATGATGAATACTTGTGTCTGTCTGGGTGTTAATATGCAATATATAAGTATATATTTGTAATACCACTGTTGTTTCTGATATCCGTAACACAAGTGCTTAAGCTACTTACTTCGGAGTCAGATCAAAGTATGTAATGTAGTCTGATATTTATTATATTTATATTATTATATCATAGACAGAACACGTACCTGCATTATGGTCATTATCAAATCGATTGCTGATATGATCATTGACGAAGCCGAGTGCAACGCGATTATTATTCAAGGACATTGAACCTAATATCTTGTCTGCTTATCTCTTTTTTTACTTGACTGCGGCAAAGCAAATCTCCCTTTTGGCTTACTGTATGTACCCTCCTATACATAAATAAATACAGACATCTAAACATTAATCCAAAGTCCCATGTCGGTCCGGGACTAAAAAATAATGTGCTAACTGTGTTTCTTGCCTAGCTTGTCGTAATAGTCGACTAATGGTATATCGGGTTTTGGGTGTGTGATTGTGTAGGCGACGAGCTAGCCACTTGTCACTACTTTTTATGTTTGAAAGTTCGTTATGGAATCGCTGGCGCGCGTTTGGCTAAGCACCCAGGTCGGATACAAATATAGTCACGTGGGACATTAAAAATGTATCAACTGTGTTATTTGTCTGATAGATGTCATATCAGTCGACTAATGGTAATCGCGTATTGAGTTAGTAATTGCCGTTTGACAACACTTTTCAACACAACCAGATTTTATTTCTGGATAAAAGTGGTTAGTCTGTTAGCTCCTTGACCTCTGCCTACCCCTTCGGGGAGTGCTTATGTATCGTGCCAACTTTGACGTATAGTATATTAACTAGCTGACCCGGTGCACTTCGTAACGCCCCGTTCTCGGATTTTCAATACCCATTTTTATTTAATTTACCGCCAAATTTTTTTCTTTCCTTATAACCTTCACTTGACAATAACAAACACAACTAAAAAAGAATTAGCGAAATCGAGAAAGCCGTTCTCAAGTTATAGCTTTGGTGTGGACCACCCTTATCACTTAGGGGTATGAAAAACAGATAACAACCTATTATCAGACCTACCAAGTGTAGGTACATATAAATTTTCATCAAAATCTGTTATGCCGTTTCGAAGGTGTATATTTAGAAATAAAGGATGTTTTGGTTTCAGAACCTGAAGGAACATGCCGTGGAAGAGGCCAGAGAGTGTTCCCGTGGGAAAGGTGTGGAGCCGCTTCCAGGGACGAGGAGTGGACGGCCAACAGGGAATTAAGTATGTGTTTTCTTTTGACTCTGCCAATGATGGCGTGATGCTATCTTAGTTTTGTTTTCTTCGATACAATGATCATCATCGTCCTAGAGTTATGTCTTGTGCTTATTCGGAAATTCGGGATCCGCTTAGACCATAGGTTTCCAATGGGGGCCGTACCGCCCTCTAGTGGGCGCTGGAGAAATTCGAGGGGGAAGGAACCCACGCTGCCACTGGGCCCTGGACACATTAGTAAATTAATATATTTGTGGGGGATAAATGTCAATGATCCATTGGTAATCTAGAATTAGGGGGCCCTCTAGATCGTAGGGGCCCTGGCCATGTGCCTAAATTGCCCGGGGGGGGCTCTAGATCGTTGGGGCCCTGGACATGTGACTAAATTGCCCGGGGGCCCTCTAGATCGTTGGGCACCTGGGCATGTGCCCCAAGTTCCTGGGGGCCCTATAGATCTTAGGGGCCCTGGGCATGTGCCCAAAGTGCCCAGGGGACTGATCTCGGTGGTAAGGGAAAACATGGAGTTGAAACCCCATTTAAATAACTATGAATGTGTAATCGCGATTTAAACTGTCTATCTAAGGGTTACGAAGGTCAGATCAGCAGTCGCTTCAATGTAATTACCAGACTCGCTCAATCCTGGATCATGGTAATAGGATCCCAACCGAGCACGGGTGGCGCTAGGAAAGTGATCGTATGTCCAGATTCAGATATTGGTAATATAAACTTTTTAGGTTTCAAATCCGGGATATGGAAGACGAAGACAGGAAGCGGTGCCTGGACATGATGCAGGAGACCTTCCTGAAGGACGAGCCTCTCTGCTCTATATTGGGTGCGTCTATAAGTATCCGTATAATATTTGACTGGCTCGATGGCGCATTTGGTAATGAACCTGACCTAGCTAGAAATTGTGGGTTCAATCCCCACACTGGACAAACATACGTGTGATAAATATCTGAGTTTTTTCTATGTCTGGGTGTTAATTTCTAATATTTAAGTATATATTTGTAATACCACTGTTGATTCTGATATCCGTAACAAAAGTGCTTAAGCTACTTACCTCGGAGTCAGATCAGTGTATGTGATGTTGTCGGATATTTATTTATAATATCGCCACTGATAACATAATGCTGTTTATTTATTCTGTTCCAGGTATCAACAAAGACCCTGTTTCCATAGCGACCATCAGATCCAATTGGGAGAAATACGTGTCACAGGGCGTTAGCTTGGCGTGCTACACCGAGGTGGACGGTCAGCCTGACCGCCTCGTCGCGTTCAACATCGTGCTGGTAAAGAGTAAGGACGATGAGGAGGAGGATCTGGACAGCGTGAGTTGAAGCGAGGCTTGACATTATTAATAAAGTAGAAACCCTAGAGGTTTCTACTTTGTGTATGGGAAAATAAGTATATTAAGGTTGGGGAAGTAAAATTAACAGTATTTTACAAAAGAAAACAGTATTTAATTTGTTTGAAGTTTTCAAAAACCTATTTTTTTTAGATTCTTGCACATTATATAATTTTTTTATAATTTGAAGTCCTTTACGGACGTTTACTTCTTATACTTAAGGCTCCGGACATCAGCGGACATAAAAACAGTATTTTGTATATTATTTTTTAAAGTCTTTAGCCAGAAGGCCCAGCTCGCTATACACAATGCGGTGCTGATTCCTACGCTAACATATGGAAGCGAGAGTTGGGTATGGCAGTAAGAGCATGAAAGTAGAATAAACGCGGTCGAGATGCGTGCGCTGCGGAAAATCTGCGGTGTATCGCTCACAGACTGCGTTCGGAATGATGATGTAAGAAAGAGAGTCGGTCTGAATGACAGCGTCGGAGTCAAGGTAAGAAGAGGCATGCTCCGGTGGCTCGGACATGTGGAGAGAATGGATGACGAAAGATTAAACAGATATACAATGCGAAAGTGGAAGGATGTAGGAGCCGCGGAAGGCCCAGGCTCACCTACCACGACCAGATTGGTCGTGTATTAACAGAAGGTGATGTTAGGAGTCATAAAAACCCAATTTGCCCTATGCATCCTTTCCGTAGTCTTCTGAGCCTCCCTCAACATTCCATCGGCTTTCACTCTCAAATTTTACTTTACACCTTTGCGGTTATTCCTACTCGTCACTCCCAACTTTGTTCCCTCCAGTAATTAATGGAAATTGGCTACATACATGCATATCATGACGCCCGTAATCCCCGAAGGGGTAGGCAGAGTCAAAGGGGCAGGAGGCCCCTTTAACCACATTCAGCCAAAAATTAAACTGGGCTGGGTTAGATGGAAAACTGTGAATACGTAGTGACAAGTGGCTAGCTCGTCGCCTAAACAATCACACACCCAAAACCCGATATACCATTAGTCGCGTTTTACGACATGCTAGACAAGAACACAGTTAGCACATTATTTTTAAGTTGCAGACCAATATGGGCCTACTAATGATATCAGCAAAGATGTAAATGTCCGTTCCAGGTGAAAGGCGAGTCCTGGAAGAAACTCCTGAAGGTTTTAATAAAAGCTGAACAGTTGGTGGACGTGTTCGAGACGTACGGTGTGGAGCGCTACATGACGTCCAGCGGGCTCACCGTGCTGCCTGAGTTCAGGGGGCAGAACATCGGCGCCAGGATGTTCGACGCCAGGTGAGTGACATTAGTACCAGGAGAGTGGCATTAGTGCTAGGTGAGTGACTTTAGTGTCAAATGAATGGGATTAGTGTCGAATTTGTGACATTAGTGCCTTGGACAAGCTCAATAGCGCCTTCGGTAGTGACCCTGCCCCATAGGCCAAGAGTTGTGGGTTCGATCCCCACCCAGGACAAACATTCGTGTGATGAATACTTGTGTTTGTTCTGTGTCTGGGTGTTAATATTCAATATTTAAGTATACATTGTAATACCACTGTTAATTCTGATATCCGTAACACTAGTGCTGTAGTCTGTATGTGATGCAGTCTGATATTAATTTTGTGCCAGGTGAATGACATTAATGTCAGGTGAGTGACATTAGTGCCAGGAGAATGACATTCGTGCCAGTATAGATATATATGATTATCCTCTACCTATATATTAAGCAAAGCTTTTTGAATTTGATGTTTTGTTTTATCCCCAGGAAACCTCTTTGCGCCGCTCTGGACATCCACGCGGCAGCGACCGTATACACAGCAGTGACGTCACAGGCGCTGGCGGCTAAGAGTGGGTACAAGCTGCTAGCTGAACTACCCTACGACAGCATGAAGGAGGAAGGGGTGGATCTGACGGGGTGCGGGACTCCGACAGCTAAGGTCATGGGGATTAAGTTCTAATATAATCTTCCTAGCTTACTTCCCATGCTTTATCGTGTTAGGGATTGCAATCCGGAGAACGGATTCGGCATCATTTGACGTATATCGGATCTGGTACCAATATACCGGATTTTTGACATAACAGCGGTATTTGCTACATTAACGATTTTGACTGACAAGTCAATTGAGATACCTTTTAAAAGCTGTCAAAATGCAATCACTTCATATTTTGTATGGGCTTGCTGGTTTAGGACGAATGTTAAGCAGTTTTTGAAAATTTTAAATCGTAGACTCAATATTAAAAATCAACAAGGATTTTCAATCTAATATGACACTTAATTTAACGGTTTTGATATTTCAAAATGAAACATAGATAAATAGAATGGAATGGAATTGTAAAAAAAAAAATCACAATTTTCCATCTTACCCTGCCCATAGTCCCATGTCGGTCTGGAACTTAAAAATAATGTGCCACCTGTGTTCCTTGCCTAGCATGACGTAAAAGGCGACTACTGGTATATCGGGTTTTGGGTATGTGATTGTGTAGGCGACCAGCTACTACTTTTTCACAATTTTCCATCTAACCCAGCCCAGATTTATTTTTAGCTGAATGTAGCTATTGGGGCTAGCTGTCCCTTTGACTCTGCCTACCCCTTCGGGGATGACGGACGTGATGTACACAGTCCAACGGTTAGTTTACCAAAAAATATTGAGCACAAATTTTTCGCTTTATCAAATATACCTACAAATATTGACGAAGACACAGCGCTTGAAAGTACTGGAAGCGCGTTAATCAATAAATGTATAAAAAAAAATTACTGACGCCATGCGAAATGTTACGCGATGTACCTTCGTCAATTTTTGTTAACTGGAAAAAAGAAAAACATATTATTTAGTAATCTAATTGACGGACTTCTTACACTTTATAATCATCTAGATTCTATCCTATTATATTTTATAATAGGCTACCCCGCTAGGGAAGTGGCGTGACGTTAAGTTAGTTAGTTATATTTTTAATGTCTAAGTTAAGGTAATTTTGTAATAATATTAAATAAAACGCATTTGTATACCTTATACATATATTTATTAATGTCTTTTATACACTTACAAAGTATAAATGCTATCAAAATCACTTCAGTATAAACAATAGTAAAACATTATAGTGATCAAAAATATATCGACACCGAAAATGCATCTTATTTTAATAACGATAAGCATCAAAACGCTTTGACAAACACATCAGTATATTTTTGTTAAATGTGATATGATATTAGATTAAGTTATTTTTATGTGAAACCTCTTACTTACTTATAACTTTATAATTCTAAGTAACTTATTAAACGGATTGAAAATAAGCAAATATATTTTTTTAACTTTCCTACAAAACTTCATAAGGAGATTGGCTATTTTGTATAAAAAAAAATTTAATACTTAATTTCTTAAATTATTTAGATTGGTTCGTTAGAATAACAAGTTAAATATGTAGGTAAGAGATTTCTCATAAACTAAAAATAACCTTGTTGATACAAAAGTAACTGTCCAGTCTGTATGTTACATCAAAAGTATAGACAAAAGACATACATACTTCAACTCATGTGGTAAGTCTATTGTTTATGGTTTCGTAGTAACAGGATTTCTTTTTTACTGATTATTATTTTATAGTCTAAGCACCACAGAACTGAAAATGAAAGTAAAAGAAAATATATATCATTCTAAACGATATATTAGCCAACTGCGCAGGAGATATTATAGTGCACAAGTGTGTGCGCAAACACAGGTGCACTCTCTGTTCCTTCACTCTCATAGTTCAGTGAGACACTGACGTGACCGGAGAGGTCAGGCGCAGGACTTTCTTAATTTCAGTTCTGTTACAAATAGTTTCTGACATAAATATTATTATTTTAGAATTTTATCTCTTATTACCAATAACGTACAGTACAAAAATGCAATTTTTATAATAAGTTGGATGTCCCGAAACAAAACTCGTGTAAGTCACTTTTTAAGGAAAATTCATCATCATCTTCCCAGCGTTATGTCCCGTGCTTAGACGGGGTCCGCTTAGACCATGATCCAGGATGTAGCGAGTCTGGTGATTACATTGAAGCGACTGCCGATCTGACCTTCGTAACCCTAAGATAGGGGAACCAGACAATTTTTGGATCATGGTTTTTTAAGGAAAATTGATCTCAGCATATTTTTTTATTACAAACGTGGTTTTAATGTTCATATGACATTAAAAAGTGGTTGTATTAATCACTTAGCAAAGTTATTTTTGTGATAAACATATGTATTGGTATTATATCTATTGCGAATGAGTAGTATATTAATATGTTGTTATCAATTTTGCAGTAGAATATCATTGGATTAATAAAATGTTTTGTTACAGGGACGCCAAATTATTGTAAATATATTTTTTTACATTTTCTGTAATACTTTTTAATAAATAAATGGTTAGATTATACAGTTATACAAATGATGTGTATGAGAATATTTTTTAGCAACAAATAAAATGTTCAAAATATATTTTACATTTTTTTATTAACTTAAGTAGCAAGTAGACCCGCACCAATTTATCAGTGAAAATATTCGGTACGAATCAATTGGCATTTCGTTTTATATCAGAACTAGCGTCCCGTCCCGACTTCACACGGGTGGACAATTTTATTGATACTTTTTTCTAGTCATAAATATATATTACTCAAGGATAATGTAGAAATTTTTTGGCGAAATATTTTTTGTAATTGGTACAGTAGTATTTGAGTTTATTCCTTGGAAACATACATACAATATTCATATACTTTTTTCCTCTTATGATATTAGTGTTAAAGTAGATGGCTAGATTCAGGACCGAATACCAGAGACAAATCGGAAGGCTTGCTTACCTTTTAAATTAATACAGATTAAGGATCTACAATTGTACATACTTTTAATAGCATCGAAACCATAAATTCTGGAAGTTAGGTAACATAAATATTAATCAGCCATATTGGAAGTAATCTCTTTTTGAAAACTTATTATCTTATTCAAATAGCACAGGTGACTCAAAAAATTACAACATTTTTTTTATATTAAGGGAATCTTAACTGTCAATACCTACGATGAACGATGACAGTTAAGTCTAAAAGGTGTAAAGTAATTTTTAATATCGACGAAAAAAATACTTTTTCGCAACACCCTGTACATCTTACCTTACAATAAGCCGCTACACTAATCTCTTTAACACTTTGGTTTCACAAGACAACACATTTTACATTTTTCTACGCATTACTACATTTTTAAAATTTGTTACTTACCCACCTTTCTCATTTCGACCTACATTTCGGGGATAGTGCAATTTAGTATCTTTTGTTTTTACTCAAATTACATTAAATGTTAGGTGTTATGAAATATGATTAAGTGTACTTACGCGGTCTTACAAAATCCCCCATGATATACAATAAATTCATAGTCATTTATATACCAAATAAAATTTTAGAATGCAATTTCAATGAAAAGTGGCAAGATATATTTAATTTAATTTCGATTTTTGATTTCATATTTTAATATTTTTAATGATCAGTCGAATTGAGAACCTCCTCCTTTTTTTTGAAGTCGGTTAAAAAATATGGCGTTCGGTTCTCTGCCTACCCCGCTAGGGAAGTGGCGTGAAGTTTAGTTAGTAAATATTTTATTTTTTTAACATAAGAATATTACTACCATTCCAGCATTAACAATCTGTTGTATTATATCCGAGATCCAAAAAAAGGCCAAAAAAATTAAAATAAAATATTTATTTATGATTTCATGTGTAAACCTTGTTAAATTAATTAAAAAATACTTTGCGCATGTTAAATTAAAATAACAGTTAATACATTTTCACTTAAAACAGTATATAATAAAAATAATTAATTTAATAAATAGAAAAATATAATTTGTTTTTTAACCAATTCAATAGAATCTATAGGGCCCCAAAATCATGTTAAAATATATTTTTTTGTGAGATTATTACAAGAATACTACTTAACACCCCTAATTTGGGGTGTTTTTGCCAAATTTCACGATTCTAAGTTAATAACAAAACGGGCAACGTAAATATATCTTTTGACAATGATCATTTCAATTTATTTTGGCAAATAATTGCATGACTTATAAATGGAAAGTTGGTTCGCCAAAAGATTTGATTTTAGTCATAAAGTTCGTCTACTTGTGATATGACTTATTTGGCAAATTACTCATTCGACAAATTATTCGTTTAGCAAAATAACGTATATTTCCAATAATGTTTTCTTCGACAAACATGCGTTCGGCAGGTGAACCAACTGATTTCCCAAGTCCAGCAAAACGATTAGGCTTCAAGTACACGACGCCGGAACCGCACCGGCGCCGGACCGCATGTTAAATGGGCGCCGGACCGCAATGAAAACCGCGCCTGCGCCGCACCGAGACCACGTGTTGTATTTTGATGCTGAGTGAGCAACGATTACTGCGCGGCGCCGGTGCGGCGGCGGTGCGGCGGGGATGCGGCGCAGGCGCAATATTCATTCGTATACACAAAAACGCGGTCCGGCGCCGGTGCGGTTCCGGCGTTTAATTTGCCAAACATCTTATTTAACAAGTAACTTATTTACTGAATCGATAAATAACTTATTCGCCGGATGACTCGTTCGCCAAATTTCGCCTTGTCGCCCTTTCGCCCCGTCGCCCTATCGCCCTTTCGCCCCGTCGCCCTATCGCCCCGTCGCCCCGCCGCCTACCTGGCCAGCTTCTCGTGCAGCCAGTCGGCGGTGAGCTCGTCGAGCTCGCGCGCCTCCAGCAGGCGGCCCGCGCCCGCCGCCGCCGCCAGCGCGCGCTGCGTGCCCGCGTACATCACCTGGGGGCCGTTACCGACAAACATGGCCCTTATACCACTCGGAATAAGGGCGAGCCAAAACTTAAACCACTGACGGTTAAGTGGCGTACGACAAGACTATTGTACCGTGCTCGACATAGTCTGCAGACGAATGTGGATCTTATTTCACTTGGAACAGGGTTGGTTATCGACAAACATGGCCTATACACCTAAGTCACTTAGACTCGAGATTAAGACCCAAAGATATTTTGCGACTTTTCCTGTCAATAGGGATGTTGGCTAGTCAATTGAGATACTTTTTAAGAGCAGTCAAAACGAAATCACTTCATAGATTTTGTATGGGCTTGTCAACGTGTGACGTCACTAGTTTGTATAGTCAACTGACTTAATATTAAGCAGTTTTTGTAAAATTAAAAATCTTGAACTCAATATGATTGTAAATCAATAAAGCTTAACAGCATACTACGAAATTTCCTTTTCAGAACTGATATTTCAAAATCAAATATAAATGGTGTCAACATACCAATTTTAGAGGTAGTTTGTTCAAGAATCACTTAATTTCCGATAAAAGCAATTTTCGGAAAAGGGAATGTTAAGCCAAATCTTATGGTTTTGTATTTTTAAAAAACCTCATTAGTGTGTAATCACAAATATTCCTGAACTTTCCGACTGGCTTAAATTTCACCGAGTTTCCCTAAGCACCGTGAACTGATTCCAACTGACCTGCAACTCCATATGAGCGTCTCTGGGGGTGTAGAAGATGAAACACATCGGGAATGAGGTTCTGCCGTCGTCGTGCTCCATTTTGTAACTGGAAATTATAATTATAAATAAATAAATAAATTCTTCAGACTGACACACCAATTCCCTAGTCCCAAACTAAGCTTATGCTTGTGCTATGGATACTAGGTGAACGGATAGACATACTTAAATACGTTTATAAACATCCATGACTCGTGTACAAATGTCCATGTTCATCACACGAAACATTTGCCCCTAGCGGGATTCGAACCCGCGACCCTTTGGTTTAATAATAATAAATAATAAGCGGCGAGTCACCATCTGCCAACTTAAAATATTTGTGAAAAATTTTCGAGGCAGATGTCCGGTATCTCACTGCATAGCCCAATTTCCTGTCCATAGTAGAACCTCGCTCCATAGCCCCGGTTTTTAGTTTCCCTTTTTCGCAATAGTCCTGCATCAGCCGGATGTCGCCTTTGAGTGTATACTGCAACTAAGGGCAACACCCGGCCGGTGCTCCATCACACATTAAGATCAAACTCTCAAAAGGCCTCTACATGGTGGACCCATGCAAGCCTTAAAGGCCCGGGTTTGTCCCATGATTGTGCCTAGAGACATAAATAATAAATTCTCCTGACTCACACACCAATTCCCTAGCTCCAAACTAAGCTTATGCTTGTACTATAGATACTAGGTGAACGGATAGACATACTTAAATACTTTTTATAAACATCCATGACGAGTACAAAATGTCCATGTTCATCACACGAAACATTTGCCCCTAGCGGAATTCGAACCCTAGGATTGGTTTTGTGGCCAGGGTCTCTAACCACTCGACCAACGGGCTAGTCAAGTGGCTAGCTAGGAACACAGTTGGCACATTCTTTTTAAATAAGCAAATAAGCCGTCCACCTGTAAACGATGAACCGCGGCTGGTGTGACGGCAGGATGTCCTGCAGCTCTTCCAGCTCTACGCTGTCCAGCTGTTCGTCAACCTCCAGAGCCTGCTTCTCGCGGTTCACCTGCATATAAAAAAATATACTTATATAATAAACATAAAAGTTTGTATGGCTGTTAGAGACTCTTTCATGCAAATAAATGTATTTTAATGAAACCACGGACTAGTAAAAAAAGAAGGACTCCGCGCCACTAACTAGACATTGAAGCTCCTCAGGTTCTCCACCTTGACCCGCAACTTACGTCACACATTGACATAATAAGTGCTCCAAATGACAGATATCCGTTATCTAGTATCCATAAGTATCTCACTCACACATGCATAAACGTGGCTTCACGCTATAGTATGATAGCGTGGAATCCTTCTTTTTTTACTAGTCCGTGAATTAAACTTTATAATTATACTAGTTGACCCGGCGCACTTCGTAACGCCCCGTTCTCGGATTTTCAATACCCATTTTTTGTTACCCTGCAACTGGTTTATTCTTTCAAAAGAACCTTCACTTAACAATAACAAACACAACCAAAAAAGAATCAGCGAAATCGGTAAAGCCGTTCTCAAGTTATAGCTTTGGGGTGGACCACCCTTATCACTTAGGGGTATGAAAAATAGATTACGACCAATTCTCAGACCTCCCGAATATACATATATAATTTCATAAAAAACGGTCAAGCCGTTTCGGAGGAGTTTCGTTACAAACACCGCGACACGAGAATTTTATATATAAGAAGATGGCTCATACAGTCGCTTAACAAATACATTAGATAGTTTTCTATGTTTTTGATCTTGAATCTTATAAAAAAATATGGAATATCGTAAGTCTAACGGAATGGAAAATTCGAGAATAGGTCCGTAAGAAGTCGGCTAGTCATACTAATATTATAAATGCGAAAGTTTGTATGTATGGATGGATGTTTGTTACTCTTTCACACAAAAACTACTGAATGGATTTTAATGAAACTTTAGAATAATATAGCTCATACACCCGAATAACATATAGGCTATGTTTCATCGATGTACCACGCGAGCTAACCCACGGGCAGAAGCTGGTATTTATTGTAACAATATCAAAAGACATGTCCAATGTTGTCTAGGACTTAAAAAGAACTGCTAACAATGTTCCTTGCCTAGCATGTCGTAAGGCGACTAATGTTATATCGGGTTGGGTGTGTGATTGTGTAGGCGACGAGCTAGCCACTTGTCACTACTTTCCCATAATTGTCTATCCAAACCCAGTCCAGTTTTATTTTTGACTGAATGTGGTTAAAAGGTCTAGCTGCCCCTTTGACTCTGCATACCCCTTCAGGGATTGTGGGCTAATGTTATATGTGTAAATCAAGATTTTGAGGCCTAGGTCCCCCACTTTAAGATGTTCACTGTGAATTTAAAACATGGTTCAGAGTTAATAATGATTCATACATCTTTATATAAATAGCGAGTAACTACCGAGCTTCTTGTTAGATTCTTCTCGGTAGATGCAACATTCCTTATCAGAATATATACTATCCTTATTAGAATATATACTATCAAGCCTACAATCCCGTAATAGGGATGATGACTGCATTAAAAAACTATAATTCTATTTAGTCCGTCAGTTAGATTTTACAAAAATACTAGACACATATTTTTCGCTTTATTAAATTAACAAAAGATCACAAAGATAAAGAGCATCAAAGTTTTGGAGTAGGGGCTTGCGACGTCACTATTTAGTACAAATTGTACGAAAGCGTGACGTCACGCGCAACTTGAATGCATTGTATCTTCGTCAATTTTTGTTTGACAAATAAATAAAAAAATATGTGTTCAATATTTTTTTATAATCGGACTGACGGACTAAACAGAATTTTTTAGTCATCTAGCCCATTTGACTGGCTCGATGGCCCATTCGGTAGTGACCCTGCTATGAAGTGGGGGGTAAGGGATCGGTTGAGTAAGTGAAACAACCGCACTGTTCGGCGATACATTTATTACTACGTCACTTACACGTCACACAACATGTATTATATGTTAACGTACGTCTACGTACCTATACCCCATCACACTGCCCTATGCGCCAAGAGTTGTGGATTTGATTCCCACCCAGGACAAATATTCGTGTGATGAATACTTGTGTTTGTTCTGTGTCTGGGTGTTAATATCCAATATTTAAGTATATATTTGTAATACCACTGTCGATTCCGATATCCGTAACACAAGTGCTTAAGCTATTTACCTCGGAGTCAGATCAATGTATGTGATGTAGTCAGATATTTATTTATTATTTATTAATCCCCAAAGGGGTAGATAGAGCCCAAGCGTTGATAAGCCACTTAAACAACGTTATTTATATATGTTATAAAAATATCCATGAGTCAATTACAAATGGCTGTTGTGTTAGTCATATATGCAATTATCTCTATCAAGCTTATTAATTTTGATTGATTGAGTACAGTGTATTTTTCAATAATTAAAATTCCCATTTTTAATGAGTCTTAAAAAGAATGCGCCAACTGTGTTCCTTGCCTAGCATGATGTAAAAGGCGACTAATGGTATATCGGATGTTGGGTGTATGATTGTGTAGGTGACGAGCTAGCCGCTTCACACAACTTTTTCACATCACACATATATTATAAAGGCGAAAGATTGTGAGTGTGTGTGTGTGTATGTTTGTTACTGCTTCACGCAAAAACTGCTGAACGGATGTAGATGAAATTTGGCACAGAGATAGATTATAGTCTGGAATAACATATAGGCTACTTTTTATCCCGGAAAAATGCACAGTTTCTGTTGGACACAGAAATATTAGTCTACGCGGGCGAAGTCACTTGAAACAGCTAGTTATAAATAAATCTATTACTTACAGAGAAACATATTGAACACTATCAGCACCCTGCAGTTTCAACTGCATAGTTCCCATTCCTAGTGGAGTACAGGGTTATAATATATGTTATGTTACTCGCTGATAAAGTAGGTTTCTATTGGTGAAATAATTTTTCAAATAGGTCCAGTAGTTTAGGAGCCTTTTCAATACAAACAAACAAGCTAATCATTCCTCTTAATAATATTAGTATTAGTCATGGACTAGTAAAAAACAAGGACTCCACGCTGTCATACTATAGCGTGTAGCCACGTTAATGTATGTGTAAGTGAGATACTTATGGATACCAGATATTGGATATCTGTCATTTGGAGCGCTTATTATGTCAATGTGTGACGTGAGTTGCGTGTCAATTGGAGCACCTGTGAAGCTTCAACGTCTAGTTTGTGGCGCAGAGTCTCTTTTTTTACTAGTCCGTTGTATTAGTATAGATATTTTCATTATTTAAATGACGCATACTTATGAAACAAACGGATGAATTATTAACTCGAACTGTGTATGCATTTATTGCAATATAACAACGTCTGTACACTAGACCCACTTGGTAAATGTTTACCATTAGCGATGACCAATACTGCGTCTCACTGACCATATTCAAATGACTCACAACGAACAGAGAGGAAATAATCAGTCAAAGAGTGATAAACGTACCTTGAGAATCAATGCGCTGTTGGAACTGTGTTTTTGGAAGCGAAACTTCTTCAGGACCTCCTTCACGTCGTCTCCTATGTCGCACACATTCACATTCTGGCCCGACATTGCGGTATTTAATTCAAAATAAGGATTTAAATATTAATTTTAGCAAATAAACAATGGGTTTGACGCCCGTAGGAGAAATGATAACGTCACATTACGTACGTATGGTACGTCAAACGGTTGTTAATCGGAAAGTTTTAGGGATGTTTGTAATTCGATTGATAAGACATAATCTAGTTTTAGGTTATCATACTTAACATTTTATTGTTTGTTTTTATTGAATAGGCTCTAAATCTACTGGACCAATTTGAAAAATTTAGTGGCCAATGAAAAGCTGCTTTATCAGTGAATGACATGGGCTATATTTTATCCTCGATAAAGTCTGGCATGTGTGCTACAATTTCATAGAACGGTGAAAGCTACATAAGAGTGGGTAAAGTCTAATACAAAATATCTTATATATTAAATTGACAAGCTCGACGGCGCATTCGGTAGTGACCCTGCCCCATGCGTCAAGAGTTGTGGGTTCGATCCCCACCCAGGACAAATATTTGGGTGTTAATATTGAATATTTAAGTATATATTTGTAATACCTCTGTTGGTTCTGATATCCGTGACACAAGTGTTTAAGCTACTTACCTTGGAGTCAGATCAATGTATGTGATGTAGTCTGATATTTATTTATTTGTCGGAGAACATCCAACATTACGTTTAATAAGACTGTTTGTTTTGAAACCTAAATGTCACAGTGACAGTTCGATTTTTGTTTCTTTTTAATTTTAGTTCCTACTCGATTGTAAAGATGGCGTGATAGTCGGTACTTTTAATTTAAAAAATGACAACACTGGTTTGTCTCTGGCCGTCACTTTTGACAGTTCGTTAGTATAAAAACGGAGTTGCTGCCATTTTTGGGGCATTCTGTTACCGATCACTGAGGAGTAAAGACGTACGAAGATATCACGCTCATCTCGTTATATTTCTATGTGATTGGGTATAACAACGGAATAAAATCCACATTGGTCTACACGCCTGCCTTATTATTTGAAGAAATTCCTCGTAATGGACGAGCAATCGAGCTACGTTACCGCCCCTTCTGTTGCCCCTCCGTCATCAGAAGTGGGATGTAACCGACCATGTGGACGAAGTGACGACATGGAAGAAAGGTGGCGATTGTTGCTGGAGCAACAAAATCAAAATTGTCTCGCCCTCATCCACGCTATGAAAGGACCGTCGTCAAGCCATGTTCTGCACCTGCCGGAATTCGATTCCTACTGTAAGTCCAATGATGTAAATGCTGCTGTGATCTATTTCAACTGTGGGGATAAGGGCCACTACTCCTCAAGATGCCCGCTGCCGAAGAAGATCAACGGTGGCAAGCCAGGTTCCCTGCCTGCTAGCAACACTGACGAGCGACGTGTGGACGTCTGCACTATTGCAGCCCCTGGTGGTGTTATGGAGCATTATGGTGAGCTCTTTTCATTTTGTTATGCCTCTGGAGCATAAGATTGAGCAATCTGCACAAGGCGTTGATATTGTTACCGTAAATGACCAACAAAATGTTGTTGTTGTTGCACAAGTTGAGCCAAATAATGAAAATGTTTCTAAAGAGCAAGATTTTGAAAACAAACATGATTAATCATGATACCTGAAGTAAAATTTTATTGTTTGTAATGATTATTTTACTGTAAGTAGTTGATTTAATTGTTTTTTTATTTTAAATTTTGCCAAAACTGGTTTCACAACTTCAAGCTGCATATGTTGGCATGTAGTCGTAGCTCCGGTCTAACCGAAGAGTGCGCGATGCGCATCTAACTATGCATCCTATCACTGGTTAAGTGAAATCACTGGTAAAGTGAAATCGCTGGTCAAGCGAAATCGCTGGTTAAGCGTAAAAAAAAAAAAAAAAAAATGGTCGCTGGTCAAGTGACTACTAAATCGTTGCTGGTCAAGTGACGACGAAAATTCACTGGTCAAGTGATTATCGAGGTTCTAAAACCAGTTTGTTGTTTTTTTTTTTGTACATGATTGTAATTACATAAAGCAGTCTCATATTATTGAAGTACCAGGTTTGCATTCAAAACCTTGCTCTATTGTAGTCAGGAGTGACCGAGAATAATATCTACTGCGGTGAATGTTTTCACTTTCAGATTGAACACCCACGCGAGGACGCGTGACGCTGTCAGAATGGCCGTGTTGGAGAACATCCAACATTACGTTTAATAAGACTGTTTGTTTTGAAACCTAAATGTCAGTGACAGTTCGATTTTTGTTTCTTTTTAATTTTAGTTCCTACTCGATTGTAAAGATGGCGTGATAGTCGGTACTTTTAATTTAAAAAATGACAACACTGGTTTGTCTCTGGCCGTCACTTTTGACAGTTCGTTAGTATAAAAACGGAGTTGCTGCCATTTTTGGGGCATTCTGTTACCGATCACCGAGGAGTAAAGACGTACGAAGATATCACGCTCATCTCGTTATATTTCTATGTGATTGGGTATAACAACGGAATAAAATCCACATTGGTCTACACGCCTGCCTTATTATTTGAAGAAATTCCTCCTAATGGACGAGCAATCGAGCTACGTTACCGCCCCTTCTGTTGCCCCTCCGTCATATTTATTATTAAATACATACTAATTGAAGTGATAATTAAAAGAAAAACCTACATGTTATTCCTTTCTACTTTAGTAAATATTTAAACTGGGATTACGTTTTGGGAGATTTTATGGTTGAATAAACGACGGAACTTGCGCGCACAAATGGGACATCTACTCGGCATTCAAATAAAAATCAATATAGGTGACAAAATTGTATATATATTTTCTAAGTCTTAGAGCCTATAAGTACTTTCGGAGAAAAATCTCGTCATTGTGATTTAGCACATAAGCCGATGCTGATTTAAGTAGCACCATCTAGTAGCAACTTATAGAACATTTAGGTGTCATGACAAGCAAATAGTTATAATGGTGAAATGGGTTGAATTTCCCATCTCCTATTAGTTTATATTAATTGAGACACTGATCTCGGAACCTATACTTTGATATACTTTGTTTAGGTATATGATGTTGTTCAATTCAATACTTATAAATTGGTATTATTAGGTCTGCTTAAAAACAAAAACATGTTTTGTTGGCTTTAGCTTTCAGTGTTTTGAGTTGTATTAAAATAATCCAAACAAAATTGGTGAAACGCTTTTTAATAAATAGTTTTTGTCATTGTTTCCTAATATATCATTTAATATTCTTATAACCTTAACTGATCGTGATATTTTCATACACACAACTTTAAGACAATGCAATTACATATATTTATTAACTATTTATTTGATTCATAATTATAACAGACATCACTAGCGTACGCAACGTTTTGTCTTTTTAAAACAATATTTCGATATGTAAATTCTTGTTTACAAATCACCTTGCCCCTTATCTCAAATATGGAATAGTTTTATGTCATTTAATTAGAAATATATTTTTACAGGTTTTTTGTATAAAATTACTTATTCCCAATGTTTATTATCAAAACGCTAATAGTAATATGTCACTGACACCAATCTGTCATAATATGACAGTAATGACATTCGCAAAATAGTAAATTTTTCTTCTTTGTCCCTTTGAAATAGTAGTTTCACGCAAAAATCTTGTGTAATATATTCGCGAAAAAGTTTCCTTGCAGCCTTGGGAAGGCAGTCGTTCCCCCAAATGGGTTTAACAACACCAACATCACTTGTTTCTTACAAATTTCCGTGGTTAATAGTTGAATACTTTGTATGTTAACAATAGTTGAAATAATTTATAATTTTTACTGTATTCATTCCATGTTAACAAGCGCGTAAGTGGATTTTATTTAGGTCATTAGCATATGAAGCGGCCTGTCGAAGCGGTAAGTGCCGTGTCGTTTATTTCAACTGATATTGTTACTCTTAACTTGCGATATACACCAAGTTGTTTGAACATCTGCTACATTGTTTTCTGTGGGTGTGGGACTCTCTGGGCTCGTGTGTGCTTATAAACAAACTAGTTTCCGGCAGCGGATTCGTCTGAGTTGCATTTTATTGATGTATTATGTTACTGACAACATCAACAGAAGTAATATTGTTCATCTGTGCATTAAAATATTATATTTATTTGTCTTAAACCTGTTTTGAACGTAATTCCGACCTCTTTGCAACACATTTGACCTTACTTTACAAATATAACTTGTGTTGTTCTAAAAGATATCATGTTTTAAAAATTAAAAATTGTATTTAATAAGGAATCAACACTTTAACATATTCAATGGACCAGTGGTTTATGAGTATGACTTTAAAGAGTGTGAGTTTGATTCCCTGCTGCCATTAATTGCGAAAAGTTAAATTTTCTTGAATGAGTTCAGTAGATTTTTTTTTACTTATAGTTTCGGCAGAGGAAAATGTCTAGTTCGGAAACTAATACCTATTATTTTATTACTTACATCATATTTAATAAACATACATGCTGTAACATTTGGTTTTGGGTGTGTTATTGTATACGCGACGAGCTAGCCACTTGTCACAACTTTTCACAATTTTCCATCTAACCCAGCCCAGTTTAATTTTTTGACTGAACTTTGAACTAACCAACGGGTTTGTGAATAACTTTTTAATTGAATAATTAAGCACACATACTTAAGTTCAATGTACGATATTTTATCTAAGACCGTTATCACACTTGTCCTATCTATGACTAAAAGAGATTGGCCTGAAAGATAAATTCAGTCGTAAGAGTGGTGGCGGCTTAATGGCAAGGACATATGCTTCAAAAACAAGAGGTATTGGTTCAAAGTTGTACATGTACAACTGTATTAAAATTTTTTGTAATTATTAATATCTGTTTTTGTCCTATGTTGGTCTGGGACTTAAAAAAAAGGTGTTTTTTGCTTAGCATGTTGTAAAAGGCGACTAATGGTATATAAGGGCTTTTGGGTTCGTGATTGTGTAGGCAATGAGCTCGCCACTTGTCATTTTTTTTTACAATTTTCCATCTAACCCACCCCAGTTTTATTTTTGGCTGAATGTGGTTAAAGAGGCCTGCTGCCCCTTTGCCTGTGCCTACCCCTTCGGGGATTATGAGCGTGATTGAACACTGGTTTGGTAGATTATGAACAAACCTGGATATTCAAGTATTTGTGGAATTGTTTAACTATTGTGCAATTTGTCAATGCCCTTGAATTTGCTTTTTTTTTTTCCTAATCTTGCGATCAGTCTTTCTGACTATGAGCAGATGTGTTCGGGCAAGTTGTTAAATTTGCTATAGATTAAAGTTGCGCATTTGTTGTAAATTGTTACTTATTTACTGCCCCCAAATAGTGCCCCCCATGGGCGTACGCAGTTTTGATTCAGAGGGGAGAAATACAATTTTTTTAATAGGTTCTTCGTTCGACTGGCCCTTTGAACGAGTCGTCAGAGACACTGGCCACGAAACCAAGGGTCGCGAGTTTGAATCGAAAAAGGGGCAAATGTGTTGTGGGATGAACATGGACATTTGTACTCGAGTCATGGATGTTTATAAACGTATTTATATGTCTATCCGTTCACCTAGTATCCATAGCACAAGCATAAGCTTAGTTTGGGACTAGAGAATTGGTGTGTACATACATACATACATAACATCACGCCCATAATCTCCGAAGGAGTAGGCAGAGTCAAAGGGTCAGCAGGCGCCTTCAACCACATTCAGCCATAAATAAATTGGTATGTCTGTATGAAGAATTTATTTTTTATTTATTCTTATAGTAAATAGACCATAGAACACGATTTCCATGGGGGCAGCCGCCCCCTCTGCCCCCCTCCGTACTCATGATGCCCCCTACAATGCTATACCACTGAGGTATCTATTAGTGTCTATAAAACCTTTGGTGATCTAAACTAACTCACACTTGGCTAATATTTTATCTGCCATATGTGAAATATTATGAGAGCGGTGGTAGCTCAATGGTAAGGACACGCGCCTCTTAACCGAGGAGTGCGGGTTCAAACCCGGGCATGTACCTCTAGATTTTAAAAAATCTATGTACATATTTATACCACTAGCTCGACGGTGAGGGAAACCATCGTGATGAAACCTGCAAATTCAAACAACTTTGAATTTGTAACCATGATCCAAAAATTGTCTGGTTCCCCTATCTTAGGGTTACGAAGGTCAGATCGGCAGTCGCTCCAATGTAATTACCAGACTCGCTAAATCCTGGATCATGGTCTAAGCGGACCCTGTCTAAGCACGGGACATAACGCTAGGAAGATGATGATGTGAAATATTATGAATCACAGCATAGCATGTGCAAACGCTATTGAATGTAATGCGTAAAATTAAATTAAATGTAACATTTGATATGAATTCATACCTACTATGTAGAAGAATACAATGAATACAATATAATACTTTTCATACGCTTGTATGAAAAGGATTATGAATGTTGAAGAGGCGAGTGAGGTGTGTAAGGATCGTGCCATATGGCGTTCGGTTCTCTCTGCCTACCCCGCTAGGGAAGTGGCGTGAAGTTTAGTTAGTTAGTTAGTTAGTTACAATGGTAGCATTATTATTGAATCTATAAAAATTACTTACATATGTATGTATGTAATTTACATAAGATCACACCTGTTATCCCCGAAGGGGTAGATAAGTTAGTGGCAGCTAGCACCGTTAACCACATTCAGCCAAAAACTAAAACTGGGTTGATGCAAAATTGTGAATAGTAGTAACAAGCGGCTAGCTCGTCGCCTACACAATCACACACCCAACCCGATATACCATTAGTCGCCTTACGACATGCTAGGCATGGGCGTACGCAGCTTTTGGCTGGTGGGGGATTCCCCCACCATATATTCCCCCAGGGGGAATATATTATGTTTTGGTTTAAAGAGCTATACAACATACTATACTATAGACTAGGCCCAGCACTGTCACAGGAAGTCCAAGTACAATAGGCTTGTGTAGTTCGCCAACGAACTAGTTCGAAAGAGCGTTCTTTTAGGTGAACTACGCAAACTAGTTCGCAGTTTGGATCGTTAATAGTTCGCTAGTTCGTTCATGACAAAGTGTTTTATCTGAGTAATTTATTTATATTAACTGAAACAGTTTGTAGTTGCAGTCATAAAATATTGATAAAATATTATATCTGCATCTTCCCTTCTAATAAACTATTAGGCAGAGCGGCATATCCACAGAATTATATCGAGATATCTCTTAGCATATCGTTCTCACCACAGAGTCGTGAACTGACGATCTAAAATTATAAAAGAACGATCTAGATCGTCAAAGCTAGACTGTAGCAAAACGAGCGAACGACGAACTAGTTCGTTTAGGGGCGGCGACCTATACTGATACTGAGCGATCTCGGTTGCGAACTAGTATGCCCAATAGTAAAGTAAAACACCGGACTTCTAGTGACCTTATTTCATTTCCACTATTCTATATCTTTTGTATTATATAATTGTCTTTACTTACGTTTATCTTTAGATCTCATTTGAACTCTGGCGTTGGGTATATATTTGTTCATCTTCCTAGCGTTATGTCCCGTGTTTAGACGGGGTCCGCTTAGACCATGATCCGGGATTTAGCGAGTCTGGTAATTACATTGAAGCGACTGCCGATCTAACCTTCGTAACCCTAAGATAGGGGAACCAAACAATTTTTGGATCATGGTTACAAATCCAAAGTTGTTTGAATTTGCAGGTTTCATCACGATGTTTTCCTTCACCGTCGAGCTAGTGGTATAAATACGTACATAGACTTGAAAAATCCAGAGGTACGTGCCCGGGTTTGAATCCGCACTCCTCGGCGCGTATCCTTACCATTGAGCTACCACCGCTCTGGGTATATATTTGTTCAGTAAAACGAAATGCCACCGCGTGGTAATCTACACCCAACGCCATCTGTTGGTGAAAGATTTGTACTACACATTCAATAGTATCTCCAACACACTGTTATTAGCAAGCCCAATCCTCTTAGTGACAATCGTATATCTTTACAACTTTTATCTCGAGCTAATTTAGATAAATGCTTACATGTGTTTTGTCTGTCAGGCCGTAACGATGGACTGGTGAATACAGAGAACTAAACGGAGAAGAATCGCAGAATGGAGAACCACAGCATGGACGCATCGTGTGAGTTTTTTTTTTTTTTAATTTTAAGTATGTGTATGCGTAACCTCGAAAAGCCGGGCGGGTCGCTAGTTAAGAAAAAAAGAAAAATAATTTATTTAGAGACGCAAAATTTTACGATATTTAAAAAGTAATAAATAAATAAATAAATATTCGTCTACATCACATACATTGACCTGTCTCCGAGGTAAGTAGCTTGAGCACTTGTGTTACGGATATCAGAATCAACAGTGGTATTACAAATATATACTTAAATATTAACACCCAGACACTGAACAAACACAAGTATTCATCACACGAATGTTTGTCCTGGGTGGGGATCGAACTCACAACTCTTGGCGCATGGGGCAGGGTCACTACCGCATGCGCCATCGAGCTTGTCAATGTTAAGTAAACTCAATTAAGTGGCACTAAAAAGGCAATGATAATTGTGAAAGTAATGGAATGAAATTATATTTGTTAACGTAGGCTTAAATAAGCACTTATAAATCGTCAGTACATACAAATGAAAATTTACCACCGGATTCGGAAAGTAGCTTCTACCGAGAAGAACTGGCAAGAAACTCGATAGTTACTCTTTTCATCGCCAATATCACAATCAGTATCAATAACTAATATCATATTCTTAAGCTACTATGCTATACAAATCTTTAAAAAGTAAATAGGTATAATAGCAATTACAAATATTTGTCAAATAAAAAATCTTCTATATTATAATACTTAAGCCTTTCTCATAAGATGCTCTTTAATGAGTAATTTAAATCTATGCATAGGCAGTTCAGTTATATTACCTGGTAATTATATCTGTAACGTTTTTACACCTAAGCTGCGATCAATTGTGATTTGATTCGATAACTAAACTAACTAACTAAACTTCACACCACTCCCCTAGCGGGGTAGGCAGAGAGAACCGAACGCCATATGGCACGATCCTTACACACCTCACTCGCCTCTTCAACATTCATGATCCTTTTCATACAAGCTCTACGGTTTTTATGACTCCTAACATCACCTTGACTCGCTGAAAGTTTGACCTCCATTTTTTTTATGCCGGTAAACTGACTTCCACGCGACTGAGTCGAGCTTAAGAAGGTTAAGTATATTTTGGAAATAATTTATTTTTTTGTTTTTTACAGGTGAAGCCACAGAAATGTTGGAGAAAAAGCAGTAAGTATTTAATTTTTTTTTTTTTTAATATTATTTTTCTGGGATTTTTTTTAACTATTAATCGAATGGGATAGTGGGGTAGCGCGTTGGGGGCGGGAGGGGGATATACGCCGGTAAAAATAAACGTTCCAGGCACAGTAAAAAAAGAAGTACTCCGCGCCACTAACTAGACGTTGAAGCTCCTCAGGTGCTCCAACTTGACACGCAACTTACGTCACACATTGACATAATAAGCTAAATGACAGATATCCGTTATCTAGTATCAATATATCTCACTCACGCATGCATAAACGTGGCTTCACGCTACAGTATGACAGCGTGGAGTCCTTCTTTTTTTACTAATCCGTGGTTCCAGGATAAAGGTGATTATTTTATTAATTTGCGTAAAACTATATACTTGATATTGTATTACGCCCGCAAGACCCCGAAGACGTAGGCAGAGTCAAAGGGGCATCTAGCCACTAACCACATTCAGCTAAAAATAAACCTGGGTTAGATTAGATGGAAAATTGTGAAAAAGTGGTGACAAGTGGCTAGCTCATCGCCTACACAATCACACACCCAACCCGATATACCATTCGTCGCCTTTAAGACATGCTAGGCAAGGACCACAGTTGGCACATTATTTTTAAGTCCCAGACCAACGAGGTACTAACGATAAGCTGATTGTTACTGAACACATATTGACCAGTATACATTTCATAATGTAGGCCACTAAGAAATAATATTATAGGTACTTGACCTAGTAGAATAAATGTTAATTTATAAATGTTTAAATAAAAAATCACGCGGCAAAATTATTTATTCAATTATTAGTCGTCTTCTACGACATGCTAGGCAAGGAACACAGTTGGCACATTCTTTTTAAGTCCCAGACCAACCTAAGCACCTAAGTAGCAATAGTTATACCTTTAATATATACCTTTATACTCAAAATCCTGTTGCCACTGTATATGAACCACAAAGTTATATATATATATTATATATCCTTCAATGATAAATAGTCCGTTCGAATTTACACCTAAATGTTATTTTAACAAAGTTTATATTTGTTTGTGTGCAATCAATGAGACATATCGCAAGATTGAGATAAGTGATCTAAAGCGTAATCGGCTTAGTGATGGGACAGTATCGATGAAAGTTGTCGATGATTTTATCGATGTTTTGCGAAATTGAGTACTTTACAGATTTTTCTATGACTCGGGTAAATTGGCTTGTTCATTTTGTAGCTTATCTAACTAACTAACTAAAACTTCACGCCACTTCCCTAGCGGGGCAGGCAGAGAGAACTGCAGCTGTAACTGTAGCTTATCCTTTCAGGTAATCTTTAAATCATTAGCAATATTATAAATGCGAAAATATCCTTTTCTGCATGTTACACCCTCACCCCTAAACTGGTTAAACGCTCATTTTGAAAATTAGCACGTCTAAAGAAAACCCTAAGAAAGGATATAAGCTTTATTTATAACCTAAAAATGTAGATGCCTCATTGATATCTTGCGGGCGTAAAAATATAGTTTTTAAATTTATTATAAATCCAAGAACATGTAACTTTTCATTGCTAATCAGTTTCGTGTGGCACGCCCTGACATTATACTACAAAAATCTTTGAAAGCAATATCTCGAAAATTCATAATATGCACGACAAAGGTGATATTTACGCTATACGACATTTTCCTTCATCGATATCGATAAAGCACGTCTTAGCGCGCATCTCTAAACCTCTTTAGTGAATGACTCGCGGCTCAGTCCGCGCGCGCCGCTCCGCCGAACGCGACGCTTTCCAAAAACGAAAGTTGTTCGATTTACGAAATCGGACGCCGCCGGTTCGGCGCTAAAGTGATTTTTTCCTCTACGCTAGTGAAGTGACACTAACGAGGTTTTAAAAGTTCGAATTTAGAATTCGGATGTGCGATTTTGTTTTTTTTTCGACTTACGTTTTGTTATTTGGTGCGAAGTTTGTTTGTTTTTTCCTTAACTTTGTGTCATTGCGTTTTGTTATGTTTGTTATCTAAATGTTTGTGGATGGTGGCGCAATGATTGATAATGCGAAGATTAATCATTGGAATTAAGGGACATTCGTCTGTGTCCCTTTGTGGATGGGTGACCGTAGTTTAGACGTTCAGTGAGGGAGTAGAATCAACTTGAAACATTCAAATGTGTTGAATTTGTCTGTCCTTGCTAAATAAGCATCCGCATTAATGTAATAACCAGACTCGCTGAACCCAGGATCATGGGCCAAGCGGACCCCGACTAGGATCGGGACGCTAAGAATAAATAACCAAAGGGTCACTTAAAAAAATCATTTTGTAACCCTATACTAACCATAAATGCCAGTAGTATTGATACGATAAACCGGATAGACATACTTATGTATATACCTTTATTAACATACATAATAACACGCCCGTAATCCCCGAAGGGGTAGGCAGAGTCGAGCAGCGAGCCCCCCAAACTTAATTCAGCCAAAATAAAACTGGGTTAGATGGGAAATTGTGAAAAAGTGACAAGTGGCTAGCTCGTCGCCTACACAATCACACACCCAAAACCCGATATACCATTAGTCGTCCTACGACATGCTAGGCAAGAAACACAGTTGGCACATTCTTTTAAAGTCCCAGACTAACATGGGACAATGGGCTGGGTTGGATGGTAAATTGTGGAAAGACATGCTTAAATACGTTTATAAACATCCATGACTCAAGTACAAATGTCAATGTTCATCACACGAAACATTTGCCCCTAGCGGGATTTCGGGTTTCTGACCACTCGACAAACGGGCCTGTCACAAGTAATTATATCCGTCTGTTTGTAACCTTCTCACGATCAAATTACTAAGCCGATTGCGATGAAATATGGCACACCTAAAGTTTGAATCTTGAGAAAGATCATGTGCTATATTTTTTTCCCGGAAAAATCCGTCCTACAGGATGTACGATAAAGTTTATTCTACTTATAAAGTTAAATTTGTGCAGACAGGCCTTCATTATAAAGTCTAATGTTAACGAGTGATAATTAAAATGTCTACGTAACAATTGCTTATTGGAAAAATGCATATCAGGTACTTTGCATACATTTTTAATTATTGTCCGACGGTGAGGGAAAACATCGAGATGAAACCTGAAAATTCAAACAACTTTGGATTTGTAACTATGATCCAAAAATTATAAATATAAAAAAGTGGTATAAATACGTATAATTATAAATTAGAAAAATCCAGGTACGTGCCCGGGTTTGAACCCGCACTCTTCGGTTAAGAGGCGCGTGTCCTTAACATTGAGCTACCACCGCTCGGAGAGAAGCCAGTATACTTATTAATATTGTATACTAGCTGTGCCAGCGGTGTCACCCGCGTTTATGGTTAATATTGTAAAGACTATTTCCGTCATACATGATTTCTATGTAACTTTAACCATTAAGGCTGCACACGCGACGGGAGCTTAAAAAATGCAGTAACTTCTCCCGTTTTCCCAACATTTCCCTTCACTACTCTGCTCCTATTGATTGTAGCGTGATGAAAAGTATACTATAACTTGCCCAGGAGTATGAAGAATAATTGTACCAAGTTTCGTTAAAATCCGTCAAGTAGTTTTTGTTTCTTTAAGGAACATACAGACAGACAGACAGACAAAAATTTTACTGATTGCATTTTTGGCATCAGTATCGATCACTAATCACCCCCTGATAATAGTTATTTTGAAAATATATTTCATGTACAGAATTGACCTCTCTACAGATTTATTATAGGTATAGATTTATTTTTCCATATCATCTTCCTAGCGTTATGTCCCGTGTTTAGACGGGGTCCGCTTAGACCATGATCCAGGATGTAGTGAGTCTGGTAATTACATTGAAGCGACTGCCGATCTAACCTTCGTAACCCTAAGATAGGGGAACCAGACAATTTTTGGATCATGGTTACAAATCCAAAGTTGTTTGAATTCGCAGGTTTCATCACTATGTTTTCCCTCACCGCCGAGCTAGTGGTATGAATACGTACGTTATTTTTCCATAGTCGGTTTTTATTTTTTAACTTATTTTGGTCATAATAACGTGTACTCGTGAGGTTTCTTTGTGACAATGTAGAGTGATTTATTGTTGTACAACAATGAAACAGATGTTCAGTGATATCTGTCGTAGTTTTTGTAGAGGTAACTATTTATAAAAAAAATATAAAATATATTCAAAGTCAAAGTCAAATTATTTATTGCATTTCATGAATGTGATACAAAGGTGGAATTATACAAATTACAGTACATCATGTTACCCATTTAGGCATAGCAATATAAAATATTTAATAATTAACATGGAACGGATCATTAATAGATAACACAGTATTAATAGTGTTAGATTAGGTATTAGTAAATTTATCGCTAAAGTATTCGTTTAAGTTATAATAGCACTTTTTAATTAATGTTTATTTAAGTTTTTTTAAAAATATATTTACATTAGCTTCTAATCGCAGTCCTAAAGGTAGGTTGTTATGAATTTTTATTGCTGAACAGTAGGGACCAGATTTATACATTTCCGTGCGGCTATATGGTATTTTTAGTTTATTTTTATGTTTTTATTTATTTTTTTATTCAATTATATTTATATATTCAGTTCAATTCTATTTAGTCCGTCAGTTAGATTATACAAAAATACTCTATACATATATTTCGCTTTATCAAATTAACAAAAAATCACAAAGATAAAGAGCATCAAAGTTTTGGAGTGGGGGCTTGCGACGTCGCTATTTAGTAAAAAAATTACGAATGACGTCACGTGCAACATGAATGCATTGTATCTTCGTCAATGTTTGTTTGACAAATAAATAAAAAAATACGTGTTCAATATTTATTTATGATCTAACTGACGGACTGAACAGAATTTTTTAGTCATCTTGCCTATTTATCCGCATTTGTCCAGAATAGGATAATAAGTATTATAATATGATATTCATTAATAAAAAGAATATTAGTTTTCAAGAGCAAAGTTTGTCCCATGTTGGTGTGGGACTTAAAAAAAATGTGCCATCTGTGGTTCTTGCCTAGCATGTCGTAAAGGCGACTAATGGTACATCGGTTTTTGAATGTGTGATTGTGTAGGCGATGAGCTAGCCACTTGTCACTACTTTTTCACAATGTTCCATCTAACCCAACCCAGTTTTGTTTTTGGCTGAATGTGGTTAAAGGGGCCTGCTGTGCCTTTGACTCTGCCTACCCCTTAGGGATTATGAGCGTGATGTTATGTATTAAGTATGTAAGAGCAAAGTTCCTCATTAACGGAACGAATTTCGCCGGGTCAGCTAATATTGATATTCATTTAGTAATAAGATTATATTTTCGCATCACAGACACGGTATTTTATCTTTCTACGTGTAGATATGGATAGCATTCGCTTTTTTTATCAAAGTAATTACCAAATTCCTACAAAAGTTTAATTAGTGTATTGGTTCGAGAGCTGGCATACATTTTTGGGTAGCTATTTGAGGCAAACTGAAAACTTGTCCCATGCGTCTCCTATTAGACCTGGTGAGTAGCGGGGTTAACTATAAAATAAATAAATATCAGACTACATCACATACATTGATCTGACTCCAAAGTAAGTAGCTTAAGCACTTGTGTTACGGATATCAGAATCAACAGTGGTATTACAAATATTAACACCCAGACACAGAACAAACACAAGTATTCATCACACGAATGTTTCTCCTGAGTGGGAGACCCACAACTCTTGGCGCATGGGGCAGGGTCACTACCGAATGCGCCATCGAGCCAGTCAAGATAGACAGCTTGCCTCGAATACCTACCCAATAATTGGCGCCAGTTCCCCAACTATATCGGTAAACCCCGGACAGGTCACAGCAACATAATATTGCATCGTTTTTCCTCATGATGTCAATAGTACGTGGGTGATAATGGTCGCTAATGTATAAAGATTTTTTAATAGTTATACAGTCTTTCAATGACTTACTACAAATTACTATACTAACTTAAGATTGTCGTAAAAGGTGACTAATGGTATACCGGGTTTTGGTTGTGATTGTGTAGGCGACGAGCTAGCTTGTCACAAATTTTTTACAATTTTCCATCTAACCCAGCCCAGTTTTATTTTTGGCTGAATGTGGTTGAAGGGGCCTGCTGCCCCTTTGACTCTGCTTACCCTTTCGGGGATTATGGGCGTGATGTTATGTATGTATGTATGTATGTATGTATGTATGTATGTATGTATGTATGTATGTATGTATGTATGTATGTATGTATGTATGTATGTATGTATGTATGTATGTATGTATGTATGTATGTATGTAATATACTAAAGAATATAGTATTTTCTCTTGGATTTGCATGTCTACACCTATATTATAAAGAAGAAAGATTTGATTGAATAGGCTCCGATACTACTGGACCGATTTGAAAAATTTTTGGACCGTGATCCAGGATTTAGCGAGTCCAGATAATACATTGAAGCGACTGCTGATTTGACCTTCGTAACTCTTAAATAGGAACCAGACAATTTTTGGATCATGTGCAGGTTTCATCACGATGGTTTTTCTCACCGCCGAGCTAGTGGTATAAATAAATAATAAATAAATAAATTCTTCAGACTGGCACACCAATTCCCTAGTCCCAAACTAAGCTTAAGCTTGTGCTATGGATACTAGGTGAACGGATAGACATACTTAAATACGTTTATAAACATCAATGACTCGAGTACAAATATCCATGTTCATCACACGAAATATTTGCCCCTAGCGGGATTCGAACCCGCGACCCTTGGTTTCGTGGCCAAGGTCTCTGACCACTCGACCAACGGGCCAGCCATATACGTACATATATTGATTATGAATGTGAAGAGGCGAGTGAGGTGTGTAAGGATCGTGCCATATGGCGTTCGGTTCTCTCTGCCTACCCCGATAAGGAAGTGGCGTGAAGTTTAGTTAGTTAGATATATATTGGAAAAATCCAGACGTACGTGTGAACTCGAATCTCTGTTAAAACACGCGTGTTCTTGCATTTGCCACTTTCGTGGCGTAAATAAAGGAAATAGTAGCATTTCCATTATGATTAGAACTTTCACTTCAACTTGTGTTGAACGTGGAAAGTATATCAAGTGGGTTAAGTAACGTTTTAAGATCTTTAGCGTAATCGATTTTGATTTAGTTCCGTTTTTGCGTCAATATTTGATTTGGAAAATATGTGCGGCTAGCTTTTGGTTGCGGCTTCGATCCTGGTAAATTTGGGATTATGGATTTTTTCTCTTCTCTCTAATTAATAATAATATACTCTAAATTATTGTATTCTCTTCTTCTCTTCTAATTTATGCAGGGCCTATAATTTGATTAAATTAATGATGGAAGCAATAAATTGTCCCATGTTGGTCTTGGACTAAAAAAGAATGTGCCAACTGTGTTTCTTACCTAGCATTTCGTAAAAGGCGACTAATGGTACATCGGGATTTGGGTGTGTGATTGTGTAGGCGACGAGCTAGCCACTTGTCACTAGTTTTCCACAATTTCCCATCTAACCCAGCCCAGTTTTATTTGTAGCTGATTGTGGTTTATAAAGCTTATGACTCCTTGGACTCTGCCTCTGAAATTTGTTATTCTGCTGAAACACAAAAATCACAAGAAGTCTACTAAAAATAATTGCGCATACGCATATGTAAAGAGAGATAAATTAATAATCTGTTCGGACCTGATACACGTTTTAATGATAAACATCTAAATTATACAGATTATAATACCGTGTCGTGTTACCCTGAATTACATTTAAAATATAACATATCTCTAATCTAATCGAAATGAAAAGTGTTTTTTTTTTTAAATCATCATCATCATCTACCTAGCGTCATGTCCCGTGCTTAGACGGGGTCCGCTTAGACCATGATCCAGGATTTAGCGAGTCTGGTAATTACATTGAAGCGACTGCCGATCTGACCTTCGCAACCCTAAGATAGGGGAACCAGACAATTTTTGGATCATGGTTACAAATTCAAAGTTGTTTGAATTTGCAGGTTTCATCACGATGTTTTCCCTCACCGTCGAGCTAGTGGTATAAATATGTACATAGATTTTTTAAAATCTAGAGGTACATGCCCGGGTTTGAACCCGCACTCCTCGGTTAAGAGGCACGTGTCCTTACCATTGAGCTACCACCGCTCATTTTTTTTTAAATACTTTCATTAATTATTTTAGGTAGAAACAAAATTATTGTCCTACCTCAGTCTGAGACTTAAAAATAATGTGCCAACTGTCTTCCTTGCTTGGTATGTCGTAAAATGCGACTAATGGTTAACGGGCTTTTGAGTATGTGATTGAGTAGTTAACGAGCTAGCCACTTGTCACTCCTTTTTCACAGCTTTCCATCCAACCCAGCCCACTGTCCCGAGTTGGTCTGGGACTTAAAAAGAATATGCCAACTGTGGTGTTGCCTAGCATGTCGTAAAAGACGTATATCGGATTTTGGGTGTGTGATTGTGTAGGCGACAGGTTAGTCATTGCTTTTTCACAATTTTCCATCTAACCCAGCCCGGATTTATTTTTGGCCAAATGTGGTGACAAGGGCTTCCTGCCCCCACGACTCTGCCTTCCCCTTCGGGGATTATGGGCGTGAGTTTATGTATGTATGAAGATAAAATTGAAATTTATACCAAATCATACAGTTAATGTTCGTCGTAAAGTTTCAAACTAAGCTTATAAGCTTGTGCTATGTATATTAGGTGAACGGATGTTCATCACACGAAACATTTGGCCCTTGCGGGATTCGAACTCGCGACCCTTAGTTTTGTGGCCAGGGGCTCTGACCACTCGACCAACGTACCTGTTTAATAATAATAATGTCCTCCTAACCGATATCGGTCACGGCGGCCAATCTCAACGAGGATTAGCCAACTGCGCAGGAGATATTATAGTGCACAAGTGTGTGCGCAAACACAGGTGAGACGGCAATTCGACATGACCGGAGAGAGGTCAGGCGCAGGACCAACGGCTTAACGTGTTTTCCGAGGCACGGGGGTGATTAAACCGCCAACTTCCTGCCTGACTCCGGGCTGTTACATTCCCTAAAATATGGTTGAGTGAAGTGATGGCTTACATATACGTCATGCTTGGGAACAGGTGCCGCCTTTGGGGACTGGTCTGCTCTGGTCGGGTCATATTTTTATTTTTTATTAGTAATTATAAATTGTTATTATCTTATTTCACACCAGGCCCACTTTGAAACATGGTTCAAAGTTAAATATGATTCTTATAACTTTGTTAATACTGTTGTTGAAAAGAGTAACTAAAGAGTTTCTTGCCGGATTCTTCTCGGTAGATGCAACATTCCGAACCGGTGGTAGAATCTTATCTCTTTTAACTGTTTTTGACGATTTACAAGTGTTTCTTTGAAACCTATATAAATAAAGAATATTTTGACTTTGACTTTGACTTTGACTGAGTAATTTCGGTATTGAAATACCCAGCCACAAATTTTTGGCCCCACCCGGGATTTGAACCCGGGACCTCTTGGCCCTTAGGCGGCGCATGGTACCACTAGACCAACGAGGCAGTCAAAGGGGCCTGTTTATAGAGTTATGTGCCGCATTGCGTAGTAAAATATAGCACGTACCGCACGTACGAGATATAACATGATCAAGCATTTACTAACAGATAGAGTGATATATAAACTGTAATACAACGTTAAATAAGTCAGTCATCTTCAGTTACCTACAGACATCTATTAACCTTTGTCTCATTCCACGCCAGTCCCTATACACGGTTATATTTAGCGAACCCGACGTGCTGGGGTAGTTGAGACTTATACCAACTGTTGTCTCAATTACCCCAGTCCTATACCCGGTTAAAAGTTACATAGAGATTACAAATGTCAACATTGTCTAACAGCTAGAATAATTTTCTTGTGTCACAATAAAACAATACGCGATAGAAAATAATGTTTAATGATAACAGGCGGTGTAAATACACAAACAAGCCTATTGTATCTGGATTGTTTTAATTAGTTGTTGGCATAAGGTACTTTGTTAGCTGTAGTGCATGGTTCAGATTTGCGTTAAACAGGATCGATTCCGGCACAAATCTATACTTACTTATATTATGAAGCGTTTGTTTGCTTGAACGCGCTAATCTTAGGAACTACATACATACATACATAACAGGACGCCCACGATCCCCGAAGGGGTAGGCAGAGTCGAAGGGGCAGCAAGCCCCTTCAACCACATTCAGCCAAAAATAAAGCCGGGCTGGGTCAGATGGACAATTGTGAAAAAGCAGTGACAAGCGGCTAACCTGTCGCCTACACAATCACACACCCAAAACCCGATATACGATTAGTCGCCTTTTACGACATGCTAGGCAAGAACCACAGTTGGCATATTCTTTTTAAGTCCCAGACCAACATGGGACAGTGGGCTGGGTTGGATGGAAAGCTGTGAAAAAGGAGTGACAAGTGGCTAGCTCGTCGCCTACTCAGTCACATACCCAAAAGCCCGTAAACCATTAGTCGCCTCTTACGACATGCTAGGCAAGAACCACAGTTGGCACATTCTTTTTTTTTTGTCCCAGATCAACATGGGCCAAGTCCCAGACCGACATGGGACAAATCGTTTTTTATTTACTAAATATTTATATAGGACATCAGTTTTGAAAACGTCTCCTTGAAATATTATCTGCAAATGACCCCTGCGTTCGTCAAATATATTTTGAAGCGATAAGAATTGTTACTTCTATACAAATAAATAAAATTGAAGTAGCTGTTTGTATTGGTCCGAGAGCTGGCACCAATTTTTGGGTAGGTATTCGAGGCAAGCTGAAAACTTGTCCCATGCCTCTCCTATTATACTCCTACACGGAACTGCAGACCTCGCTGATGAGTAGCGGGGCTAAATCAACCCCATTTTTTTAAAATATTACATGTTTGAGGCAATATGCAATCTATTATATTGTAGTTTAATATATAAAGAATAAAAATAAAAAGCCAGACGATTTAGTCGTAGTTGCAGCATTGCCGCTATTGCCAGATGCGTGCTAATATATTTTGCAAAAAAAAAAGTATTTGAGGCAACTTGTAATTTTAATAGGGTACTGCTTTCACCCGCGACTTCATCCGCATAGAAATATATTCTGTTAAAGAATGTTTATTCAAAATTTGAAGAAGTTTGGACCAAGGTATCACGTTGTCCCATACAAATCATTTCCTTAGGGAACGAATTTCTGCAAATCCATTCTTATCGGATGCCTACGTCATACAAAGAACACACCCTCGCAACCCTAGACAGCACGCTATCAAAGTAACTGCTGAGCTTAAGTCGGACAAACCTCAAATACCTACCCAAAAATTGGTGCCAGCTCTCGGACTATATTATATCACAGTATTAATAAAAAATATATATATGATTTTGTCTGTCTGTCTGTTGGTACAGAGTAATCTTCGAAATGGTTGAACCGATTTTGATAAAACTTTCAGAGGTGAGGATGCTGGCTCTTCTGGTACCGCGCAGATGTGGGCCATATTGGGGTTTCGCTACAGCTCGTAATAGTTTCCCCAACTAAAAAAAAAACTCAGTTGTAGATATAGTTTGTATGGATGGATGGATGGATGTGTGTTTGTTACTCTTTCACGCAAAAAATACTGCATGGATTTTAATGAAGCTTTACAATAGTATAGCTTATACATTACAATAACACATAAGCTATGTTTCATCGATGTACCACGCGAGCAACGCCGCGGGCAGAAGCTAGTATTAAATATTAACACCGACACAGAAAAAACACAAGTATTAATCACACGAATGTTTGTCCTGGATGGGGATCGGACCCACAACTCTTGGCGCATGGGGCAGAGTCACTACCGAAAGTCTATATTCTCTGCCTACCCCTTCGGGGATTACGGACGTGATCATACGTCTATATGTTCGCGTATTCCCTATTCCATGCGGCCGAAGTCACGGACTGTAGTCCGTGACTTCGGCCGCATGTCTAGTCATGTCGTCTGTCGTCATGTCACGTCTATATGTTCGCGTATTCCCTATTCCATGCGGCCGAAGTCACGGACTGTAGTCCGTGACTTCGGCCGCATGTCTAGTCATGTCGTCTGTTGTCATGTCACGTCTATATGTTCGCGTATTCCCTATTCTATGCGGCCGAAGTCACGGACTGTAGTCCGTGACTTCGGCCGCATGTCTAGTCATGTCGTCTGTCGTCATGTCACGTCTATATGTTCGCGTATTCCCTATTCCATGCGGCCGAAGTCACGGACTGTAGTCCGTGACTTCGGCCGCATGTATAGTCATGTCGTCTGTCGTCATGTCACGTCTATATGTTCGCGTATTCCCTATTCCATGCGGCCGAAGTCACGGACTGTAGTCCGTGACTTCGGCCGCATGGCTAGTCGTGCAAACACAGTATTTTTATCGAATAGGGCGAAACGCGATTGATATCCGATGGACGACTGTTATCAGATAACTTGTGCTGATAATGAACGAGCCACTTGTGATTCGAGTACGTTCCTAGCTCATGTGGCGCAATAAATATAAGTCCAAGACCGTCCTGCGTTGGTTTTGGACTCAGAATAATAATAATGTATAACCCGCACCCGCGGAGCGGTGGTAGCTCAATGGTGAGGACACGCGCCTCTTAACCGAGGAGTGCGGGTTCAAACCCGATACGTTACTCTGGATTTTACAAATCTATGTACGTTATACCACTAGTTCGACAGTGAGGGAAAACATCGTGATGAAACCTGCAAATTCAAACAACTTTGGATTTGTAACTCCAAAAAATTATCTGGTTCCCCTATCTTAGGGTTGCGAAGGTCAGATCGGCAGTCGCTTCAATGTAATTACCAGACTCGCTAAATCCTGGATGATGGTCTAAGCGGACCCCGTCTAAGCACGGGACATAACGCTAGGTAGATGCATCACGCCCGTTTATCCCCGAAGGAGTAGACAATCCAAAGAGCAATAAGATCCAAATTTTTGTCCTCTGACACAACTTCTTTTAGCACTGTTATGCTTTGGTTAATGCCCGCATATCTGTCTCACCACCCATCCTAAGAGATGGAGACAAAAAGCACTCATCATAATAATAATACATTCTTCAGACTGACACACCAATTCCTTAGTCCCAAACTAAGCTTATGCTTGTGCTATGGATACTAGGTGAACGGATAGACATACTTAAATACGTTTATAAACATCCATGACTCGAGTACAAATGTCCATGTTTATCACACGAAACATTTGCCCCTAGCGGGATTCGGACCCGCGGCCCTTGGTTTTAGCACATTCAGTTAAAAATATATCTGGGCTGGGTTAGATGGAAAATTGTGAAAAAATTACAAGTGGCTAGCTCGTCTTCTACACAATAATATACCCAAAACCCGATATATCATACCGATGGCTGCTTCGGTAGTGACCCTGCCCCATGTACCAGGAGTTGTGGGTCCGATCCCCACCCAGGACAAACATTCGTGTGATGAATGTGTTTGTTCTGTGTCTGGGTGTTAATATCCAATATTTAAGTATATACTTGTAATACCACTGTTGATTCTGATATCCGTAAAACAAGTGCCTAAGCTCCTTACCTCGGAGTCAGATCAATGTATGTGATGTAGTCTGATATTTATTTGTTAATTTTATTGTGATATTTACCATTAGTCGCCTTTAACGACATGCTAGGCAAGGAACACAGTTGGCACAGACCAACATGCAACATACTTAGTGTATAATTTAGTATTTTTATTGACATAAAACCTCTCAATCATTTCTCGGTATTCCTTTTCCCATCTGATGGTTCATAAACCCACTCCAACACCAGACACGGTCGGGACGGTGGTGTCAGTATATATTTATTATGTACATCAATCGGTTCAATACGGTCACCCATCCATTACTTTAAAACTACTTGTGTTGCTTAACGGTAACTTGATGCTCATATTTTTGGTTAATAACGTCTAAAAATATTTATAAACGACTTGAGAAGTTCTCAACTAGACATCTATGGATGTCACATATCCTGTATCCTTCCTTTGACGAAATATTTTTTAAACCTGAAAGTTGTATGGAAGAGATCTCTATAAGCGATGAGACCGCCTAAATTGCACTCAATATATGTTTTGCCAAGTTCTGTGATTTTTTTTTGTGCAAAAGTAACATTTATCTGTCTATGGTCACCCAAAGTGAGAATAATGTCTATCTATCTATCTAGATAGATAGATATACATTATACTCACTTAACTACTGTATACTATATACTCTAGTTGTCATCATTATAGACATTATATGACAACTAGTTAGTGGTCTATATATTCAATCGATTTATTTTATACTTGTGAACTTTTAGCAAAATGTGTTCAATCATTGATATAGATGCGATTGAGAAGTGCGTGTGAGTGCTAGAATGAGACAGGTATAGTGTTATAAGTGTAGTGCGAAAGAGACAAGATGCTGTCGAGAGGATTCAAGTACCAGAGGCTGGATAATGTGGAGATTGGGTAAGATTTTTGATTGATTTTTTTATGTTAACCGCAAACCATAATAAACGGTGGTTGCTCAATGGTAAGGACACGCGCCTCTTAACCGAGGAGTGTGGGTCAAACCCGGTCACGTATCTCTGGATTTTTCAAATCTATGTACTATGAAAACATCGTGATGAAACCTGCATATCCAAACAACTTTGAATTTGTGACCATGATCAAAAAATTGTGTGGTTCCTCTATGTGGTCCGATGCTGGTCTGGGACTTAAAGAATAATGCGCCGACTGTGTTTCTTGCCTAGCATGTCGTAAAAGGCGACTAATGGTATATCGGGTTGTGGGTATGTGATTGTGTAAGCGACGAGCTCGCCATTTGTCACACTTTTTCACAATTTTCCATCTAATACAGCCCTGTTTTATTTTTGTCTGAATGTGGTTAAAGGGGCCTGCTGCCCTTTTGACTCTGCCTACCCCTTCGGGGATAATGGGCGTGTTGTTATGTATGTGTGTCCTCTATCTAAGAGTTTCTAACATCAGATCGGCAATGGCTTCAATGTAATGACCAGATTTAATCCTGGATCACGGTCTAAGTGGACCCCGTCTAAGCACGGGACATAACGCTAGGAAGATGATGAGTCGACTGTCTAGTAGGTCAATCCTCCTCAGTAGGCGATGTACAGACTTCTGCTATTGGTCCATTGGTTTGTGAATCACATTGCCACTAAGGCAAGTGTAAATGGAGCCGTTGGGAGGGGAAGACCTAGACGGACTTACCATGACCAGATTGGTAATGTATTAACAAAAGGTCAGGTAAACAGCACCCTTAACCGACGAGCGTGTATGAAAAGACTTATGAATGTAGAAGAAGCGAAAGGTGAATGTCAGGATCGTAGCAAATGGAAGTACGTGATCTCTGCCTACCACCATGGGAAAAAGGCGTGACATCAATACTTAAAATAAATCTGTAGAGAGGTCAATTCTGTACATGAAATATATTTTCAAAATAACTATCAGGGGGTGATTAGTGATCGATACTGATGCCAACAAAGCAATCAGTAAAATTTTTGTCTGTCTGTCTGTCTGTCTGTATGTTCCTTCTAGAAACCAAAACTACTCGACGGATTTTAACGAAACTTGGTACAATTATTCTTCATACTCCTGGGCAGGTTATAGTATACTTTTCATCACGCTACAATCAATAGGAGCAGAGTAGTGAAGGGAAATGTTGGGAAAACGGGAGAAGTTACTCCATTTTTTAAGCTTTCGTCGCGTGTGCAGCCTTAATGGTTAAAGTTACATAGAAATCATGTATGACGGAAATAGTCTTTATAATATTAACCATAAACGCGGGTAACACCGCTGGCACAGCTAGTTATACATATATGTATGTATGTATGATACGAACAGACAAATTAGCAAGAGTTCACTCTAATTGTTTCAATTGGTCAAGCGTGGAACAAAAATGTATTGAGCAACGCTGTTATGAGTAGAAATGTCGGACGATTGATAGTAGTTTTGCAATCGATAGTTTAACGGCCAAATCATCTATACGATCGATAGGACAATCAATAGTATCAATGGTATCGATGTCTCTATGATGTGTATGTAAAGAGCAATACTATCGATAGTATCGATATATACAAAACTATCGATGGTATCGATACTATCGATTTTAAAGAGCAATACTATTGATAATATCGATACTATCGATAGAATTGCTTTATATATTGTATACCGACACAGTGGTATAAATACGTACATAGATTTGAAAAATCCAGAGGTACGTGCCCGGATGAACCCGCACTCCTCGGTTAAGAGGCGCGTGTCCTTACCATTGAGCTACCACCGCTCGGAGAATCTATATTTGCGCAGCATCAATAGAGATTGCCTATATTTAGCCTCCTCCCACGCTCGGTTATAACCCCATTCACAAAACCACCCCGTACGACCACCCGGTGGGGGTAAAGGGACGCCTACACGACGCTCGGTAGGGCTGGTACCGTTCACAAGCTTGGTTAATGAATGAGTGATTGGTTGCGTAAATGAATGAAGTTTACACTTGTTTAATGTTGCTGAACGAACGTACGATTGAGGTAACGAATGAATATTTCAATTACCTGTTTGATGATTTTTATTGAATGAATGATTGAATAGTTGGTTTGCGTGATTGTGTTAAGTTTACAACTATCCATTAAGTCGTCCCATGTTGGTCTGGGACTTGGCCCATGTTGGTATGAACAAAAAAAAAGAATGTGTCAACTGTGTTCGTCGCCTAGCATGTCGTAAAAGGCGACTAATGGTATATCGGGTTTTGGGTGTGTGATTGTGTAGGCGACAGATTAGCCGCTTGTCACGGCTTTTTCACAATTTTCCATCTAACCCAGCCCGGCTTTATTTTTGGCTGAATGTGGTTGAAGGGCATGCTGCTCCTTTGACTCTGCCTACCCCTTTGGGGATTATGGGCGTGATGTTACATCATTATTAAGTATATTGAACGAATGGAAGATTGAATGATTGGTTATGAAGTTGCCAAAATTTTACATCATTTCATTAATGATTGGTTGTGACTTTAATTCAATTACCTATTTCATGATATTTATGTGTGAATGGTTTAAATAAAGAATTAAATGTACATTAGTTGTCATAATTGTGTTTTGAATTTGAATTTGAGTGCTTTAGCTACTTACCTCGGAGTCAGATCAATGTATGTATTTATGTATAGTTATAATATATTTTTCCCAACCCTACGTTAACATCTCAGGCTCGAGAGCTATTTTTAATATCACCGAGGGCGATCTTTAATACACTCGGCAATAAGTTCGGTATTTCGATTCAAAGAGAAGCTATTTGCCTATTGGAATCTGGTCGCATACCAAAGTGTTCCTAATGTCCTCCTAACTGATATCGGTCACGGCGGCCAATCTCAACGAGGATTAACCACGCAGGAGATATTATAGTGCACAAGTGTGTGCGCAAACACAGGTGCACTCTCTGTTCCATCACTCTCATAGTCCGGTGAGACACCGACGTGACCGGGGAGAGGTCAGGCGCAGGACCAACGGCTTAACGTGTTTTTCGAGGCACGGGGGTGATTAAACCGGCAACTTCCTAACTCCGCTCTGTTATTGTCGATATTGAAATACGGGGGTTTTGTCCCCAAGCCAGCGTCGGAGTCAAGGAAAGAAGAGGCATGTTCCGGTGGTTCGGACATGTGGAAAGAATGGATGACGAAAGATTGACTAAACAGATATACAATGCGAGAGTGGAAGGATGTAGGAGCCGCGGAAGGCCTGGCTCACCTACCACGATCAGATTGGTCGTGTGCTAACAGAGGGATCATGTATGTTGAAGAAGCTACGGGGGTGTGTAAGGACCGTGCCATATGACGTTCATTTCTCTATGCCTACACTAGGGAAGTGGCGTAAAGTTTAGTTTAGTTTAGGATAGAAGATCATATCTTCGCGTTATTGCGACAGTGTGGCCGTGGCATTACGACCCGTAGCCGGGTCAAGGAATTTAATCAGCTGTCAAACGTCAATATTTTCCGCCATTTGCAAATCCGCGCCAAAACAATGCGCCATATTGTTTGTTGTTTACGCGCAGATTATAAAACGGCGTTACGTGTGTTGCGCGGTTAGAAAGCGTTCAGCTTCGTAATGGCGCAATAGTAGGAGCGGCTTATTCATCTAGATCATAGGTTTCCAACGGGGGCGGTAGCACCCCCTTGGAGTTGGTTGGAGGTTTTTGAGGGGGCGATGGCGGGCCCATAGGCAAATGAGGTTATGGTAGTTCAGTTGCTCTGGTCTGGTTAATTTATGCTTAAATTTTGTAAACATCGTTATTTTATATTTTGGTGTCTGACAAGCCGACATCACGACATGGTTCAAATGCAAATATGATCTATACACCCTTGTAAAAGATGTTGTTGAAAAGAGTAACTACCGAGTTTCTTGCCGGTTTCTTCTCGGTAGAAGCAACATTCCGAACCGGTGGTAGATTCACATTATTAGTTTAACATAATGAAATACTTGCCTATATTTTTTAGAAAAAAAATCGAATTTAGCTATTCGTTCCTTGCCTAGCATGTCGTAAAGGCGATTGTGTAGGCGATGAGCTAGCCACTTGTCACATTTTTTCACAGTTTTCCATCTAACCCAACTATTATTTTTTTGCCTTAATGTGGTCAAAGATTGCACATTAACTCTGCCTACCCCTTCGGGGATAGCTGCCGTAACAATATGTTATGTCCGGTTGACTGCGGTTCTTTGCAGTAGTCAATGGCCTTCTTGGTAAGTTACTCACTTACTTACTACAGAATGCGTACTCAATGTCTACTCAATCATGTGACTAGAGACTGACCTTAGATGGCGCACGCTCACCCGCTAGGGTAACCATAATTCATGATTTGTGCGGATATCAGAAGTCAAATTTTTTGTGTGATTTTTCGGATATTTTAGGTTTTTTCTACACCATATTTTAACTGAATATGTTTAAAGTATTTTAAAATCTAATAACGTTTTAATGGGTAGAGATTTTTTAAGGGGTTTGGTGGACAATTAAATGTTTATTAGACTTATAAAATCAACGTTAAATGTACTAGTTAATATTAATGCGGTCAAGCAAAATATTACGACTAAAGAAATGCTTTCGCACCAACAAAACTTCACGCCACTTCCCTAGCGGGTAGGCAGAGAGAACCGAACGCCATATGGCACGATCCTTACACACCTCACTCGCCTCTTCAACATTCATAATCCTTTTCATACAAGCTCTACGGTTTTTATGACTCCTAACATCACCTTCTGTTAACACACGACCAATTTGGTCGTGGTAGGTGAGTCTGGGCCTTCCGCTTTCGTTATGACTATAAATGTGCAATCATGATTCAATTTGTCTGATTCCTCTGACGAAATTGTTACGAAGGTCATCTTGAATGTGACAACCAGACGCATCTGATCCAGGATCATGATCAAAGCGGAACCCGAATAAAAACGGGACGTGGTCATCTTTCTAGCGTTATGTCCCGTGTTTAGACGGGGTCTGCTTAGACCATGATCAAGGATTTAGCGAGTCTGGTAATTACATTGAAGCGACTGCCGGATCTGACCTTCGTAACCCTAAGATAGGGGAACCAGACAATTTTTGGATCATGGTTACAAATCCAAAGTTGTTCGAATTTGCAGGTTTCATCACGATGTTTTCCTTCACCGTCGAGCTAGTGGTATAAATACGTACATGGATTTGAAAAATCCAGAGGTACATGCCCGGGTTTGAACGCGCACTCCTCAGTTAATAGGCGCGTGTCCTTACCATTGAGCTACCACGTGGTGCCAAAAAAAAAAGAAATCTAGTGACTAATAGGCTATTTGACTAATTTCTAAAAACCATCGCACTATATTTAATGATGTATGAGGACTCTAGAAATAACATTTATTTTAATTTTTGATAAGTATTGCATATAAAAAATTATATTTAAAAATACACTGATTATTTGAGCTGTCCAAAGGCCTACTGCGGCAAAATGGCGTCGAGTGACGTCACACGTTAGTACGAAGACATTGGAAGAAGGTGGAATCGTTCTCATTCGTTGGTTTATTTGAGTTTTTACCTGTAATTTACTAGAAAAAATAGCTATAAAGGGTGCGCAGTGCCAGAGTGTAAAAGTAGGGATTATAGTGGTTTAACAAAAATTCCGATCGAAAGTTTCCGCTGTCTGCTTTTACAAAATCATTCACCATGATTATACAAGTAAAGTGATACAAATAATGTACAATGATAGACTTGAAAATCGTAAGAAAACAAGGAACTCGAGCGTAAAGCAATAGCAGAACTGGTTATTCACAGACGTGCGACGTCACAATCCAATCAGCCAATCACAACCGTTTACGGTCACATGCCTCGTACTTAAAATAAATTAATTTTATTTTGGGTTTTTTTGGTGAAAATGTTCTATATTTTTTATATTAATTAATGGAAATCGCTGTTAAAATTCGTAAGGAACGCAGATGACAAAAAATAACTCATTATTTTTCATACTGTCAAATAGCCCATTGTCAACGAAACAAAATCTCCGATTGTTTTTATATGGAAAATACAATGTTCATGGTTACCCTAGTCACAACGCTTTGTGGTACCGACTTTGACCGTTTACTGTTTCTGGCGTGAGTCATTGAGAATATAACCAATTGACTGGTAATGTGATTCGGTTAATCTGATAGATTTCGCCGATATGGCGTTGCAGTTGTTACGCTCTGATTGGCTGCTGAATTCTTGGTGGATCCGTCATAATAGGTACGGCCGTTTCGGATATTAGATAAACCAGGCATTGCTAGTTTTGGTTATAAATAGCATTGCGTGACATTATGTATGTATGTTGTATGTATGTATGTATGTATGTATGTATGTATGTATGTATACCATATTTACTTTAGAGCTAGACACAATTTGATAATAATTTGTTAAAACAATAGAAACAAACACTTGAATTCCATTAATTTTGTAGTCTCGATTGTGTGTTTGTGTGAAATAATAGCAGCGCCCCGCGATTTCACCCGCGTAGCTTCCGTTTCCGTGGGAATTCTGGGATAAAATATAGCCTATGTTACTCGCTGATAAAGTAGCTTTCCACTTGTAAAAGAATTTTGCAAATCGGTCCAGTAGTTTCGGAGCATATTTAGTTCAAACACACAAACAATCAAATCTCTTTATAACATTCGTTTAAGATGTACAGACAGCCACATTAGGCTATACATTTTTGTTGCGAAACAGCCCTTATCACAACGAAATAAGACTTAGAAATATTTAGCCTGAAGTGCTATCGTATGTACAACGTGATGGTGTTTTATTCTCAGAGATTTCCATAGAGACAACCTTTGCAGCTAGTGTTGAAAGATATCTAGGACAAGTATTGTGTAATAAGTTAGACACGCTTTAATGATAAACAATGTTACAAAGCTCATTGTCCCATGTTGGTATGGGACTTAAAAAGAATGTGCCAACTGTGTTCCTTGCCTAGCATGTCGTAGAAGACGAGTAATGATTGAAAAAAATATTTTGTCGCGTGATTTTTTATTTAATAATTTATAAACTAGCTGTGCCAGCGGTGTCACCCGCGTTTATGGTTAATATTATAAAGATTATTTCTAAGCTAAGCTTAAAAAATGGAGTCACTTCTCCCGTTTTCCCAACATTTCCCTTCACTACTCTGCTCCTATTGATTGTAGCGTAATGAAAAGTATACTATAACCTGCCCAGGAGTATGAAGAATAATTGTACCAAGTTTCGTTAAAATCCGTCGAGTAGTTTTTGTTTCCAGACAGACAGACAAAAATTTTACTGATTGCATTTTTGGCATCAGTATCGATCAATAATCACCCCCTGATAGTTATTTTGAAAATATATTTCATGTACATTAACATTTATTCTACTTTAACCTAGTAGAATAAATGTTAATCTATACTTATAATAAATCTGTAGAGAGGTCAAATCTGTACATGAAATATATTTTCAAAATAACTATCAGGGGGTACCTATAATATCATTTCTTAGTGGCCTACATTATAAAATGTGTGATGGTGTTAGTTTAATATAATAGAGCGGTGGTAGCTCAATGGTAAGGACACGCGCCTCTTAACCGAGGAGTGTGGCTTCAAACCCGGGCAAGTACCTCTGGATTTTTCAAATCTATGCACGTATTTATACCACTAGCTCGACGGTGAGGAAAACATCGTGATGAAACCTGCAAATTCAAACAACTTTGGATTTGTAACCATGATCCAAAAATTGTCTGGTTCCCCTATCTTAGGGTTACGAAGGTCAGATCGGCAGTCGCTTCAATGTAATCACCAGACTCGCTACATCCTGGATCATGGTCTAAGCGGACCCCGTCTAAGCACGGGACATAACGCTAGGAAGATGATGGTGTTAGTTTAATATATTGGTCAATATGTGTTCAGTATCAATCAGCTTGTCATTAGTACCTCGTTGGTCTGGGACTTAAAAATAATGTGCCAACTGTGTTTCTTGCCTAGCATGTCGTAAAGACGACTAATGGTATATCGGGTTGGGTGTGTGATTGTGTAGGCGACGAGCTAGCTTGTCACTACTTTTCCACAATTTTCCATCTAACCCAGCCCAGTTTTTTTTTCGGCTAAATGTGTTTAAGGAAGCCCTTGACGCTGACTACCCTTTCGGGGATAACGAGCGTGATGATGCGTATGATGAATTTTGACATTTAAATTAGGCCACGATGCCGGTATAATAAAATATAAAATAAATTTCCAGACTGACACACCAATTCCCTAGTTCCAAACTAAGCGTAAGCTTGTGCTATGGTAACTAGGCGAACGGATAGAAATACCTAAATAGGTACGTTTATAAACATCCATGACTCGAGTACAAATGTCCATGTTCATCACACGAAACATTTGCCCCTAGCGGGATTTGAACCTGCGACCCTTGGTTTCATGGCCAGGGTCTCTGACCACTCGACCAACGAGCCTGTCCTGTCTATGTAATCTGGTTATTCAATGAAATCGCACGAATGGTCGGTCTTCGTCGAAATCGATTCACTTTCGTCGGCGCTCCGGTTAAGCCTACGACCAAGGTTGCCTTTCTCTTCTGGGCGTTGTGTCCATCACAAGATGTGCTATAGATCACTAAATATAAATCTTACACTTTCATTGTAATCATAACTAAACTTCACGCCACTCCCCTAGCGGGTAGGCAGAGAGAACCGAACGCCATATGGCACGATCCTTACATACCTCACTCGCCTCTTCAACATTCATAATCCTTTTCATACAAGCTCTACGGTTTTTATGACTCCTAACATCACCTTCTTTTAATACACGACCAATCTGGTCGTGGTAGGTGAGCCTGGGCCTTCCTTCCATATTATGTAATCTTCCACAGTCATTGATTATATGATTTGGTTAAGAACTTCAAAAGTGTATATTACTCATGTATATTTTGACGCTGAAAAGAGTAACTACCGAGTTTCTTGCCGGTTTCTTCTCGGTAGAATCAGCATTCCGAATTCCGTGGTAGATTCACATTGCTCTAAAGATTTTGTAAAATTGACGATTTATAAGTTCTTTTTTTTAAGGCCTACATAAATAAAGACATTTTGAATTTTGAATTTTATAAACGGGAAAGTTTTTATGGATCGCTGGATGTGTGAATGTTTGTTACTCTTTCACGTAAAAAGTACTGCATGGATTTTGATGAAACTTTACAATAGTATATTTTATACATTAGAATAACACATAAGCTATGTTTCATCGATGTACCACGTGAGCAACGCCGCGGGCAGAAACTAGTAGATTAAAATTGCTTACTGGTAAGTTGGCTTGGTTACATTCTTATAGGCTGTTTTTTTTATTAATACATACATACAACCCTATCATCACGACCGTAATCCCCGAAAGGGGAGTCAAAGAGACAGCTAGCTTCTTTAACCACATTCAGCCTAAAATAAAACTGGGCTGGGTTAGATGGAAAATTGTGAAAAAGTTGTGACAAGTGGCTCGTCGCCTACACAATCACTCACCCAACATCCGCTATACCATTAATCGCCTTTTAAGACATACGCAAGGAACACAGTTGGCACATTATTTTTAAGTCCCAGACCAACATGGGACTAAAATGAGAATACAGATTGATGTTTATAGCATAGCTTATCTACAACTGATTGAAGTCTCAATAACAAGTTGCGGCAGCTTTCCACAGGTTCTGCTTTGATTTCTTTACGTAATTTTGTCGCGTGATTTTTAATAAGATCATTTATAAATTAACATTAATTCTTCTAGGTTAAGTATCCTTTCTTAGTGGCCTACATTATGAAATGTATACTGGTCAATATGTGTTCAGTAACAATCAGCTTATCGTTAGTACCTCGTTGGTCTGGGACTTAAAAAGAATGTGCCAACTGTGGTCCTTGCCTAGCATGTCGTAAAAGCGACTAATGGTATATCGGGTTTTGGGTGTGTGATTGTGTAGACGACGAGCTGGCCACTTGTCACTACTTTTGCACAATTTTCTGTCTAACCCAGCCCAGTTTTATTTTAGGCTGAATGTGGTTAAGGGGGCTTGCTGCCCCTTTGACTGCATACGGGGGTGATGTTATAAAACAAAATAATTACTTAACGCGTGAGAACTAGACTTATTTGTAAACCTAAGCTTTATCCTAGCGTAATATCCCATTTTATTCCATACTTATAATAACTAATAATAAATTCTCCAGACTGACACACCAATTCCCTAGTCCCAAACTAAGCTTATGCTTGTGCTATGGATACTACGTGAACGGATAGACATACTTAAATACGTTTATAAACATCCATGACTCGAGTACAAATGACCATGTTCATCACACGAAACTCTTTCACCTAGCGGGATTCGAACCCGCGACCCTCGGTTTCGTGGCCAGGGTCTCTGACCACTCGACCATCGGGCCTCTTGATGGTATATCTCCTATACATATAAAATGCTTTGTCCTGACCGACTGATGACGGATCAACGCACAGTCTAAACCGCTGATAGTAAAATCATGAAACTTGCGAGGGTGTTCTTTGTATGACGTAGGCATCCGATTAGAAAGGATTTGCAGAAATTCTTCCCCTAAAGGAATGATTTGACTGCCTCGTTGGTCTGGTAAGCATGCGCCGCCTAAGGACCAAGACGTCCCAGGTACAAATCCCGGGTCGGCCCAATAATTTGTGGCCGGGTATTTCAATATTGAAATTACTCAGTAACTGCTAGGAGTCAGGAAGTTTGCGGTTTAATCACCCTCATGCCTCGGAAAGCACGTTTGGTCCTGCACCTGACCTCTCCGGTCATGTCGGTGTCTCACCGGACTATGAGAGTGATGGAACAGAGAGTGCACCTGTGTTTGCGCGCACACTTGTGCACTATAATATCACCTGCGTTGGCTATACTATCCTCGTGGAGATTGGTCGCAATGACCGATATCGGTTAGGAGGACATTAATTTGTTTCGGACAACGTGATTCCTTGGTCCAATCTACTTCAAATTTTGAATAAACATTATTTAACAGTATTGACTTCTACGCGGACGAATTCGCGAATGAAGCTAGTTCGTCATCGTAGGCCATGTATGTATATGACTGTAGGTACTCTGCTTATAAACCTAAGCCCTATAACTTCGACCCGTTAACACGTGTATTTTGATAACTGCCCGCTGACTCAGACAGTGTTTCAACAAACACCATTCAATGGTTAGTCCTACTATGTTAGTTTAGTCTTGTGTGTTAAACGGTCGTAGTTTATAAAACATGTTAGAACGTGCGTTAGTGCATAGGGGTGGTGGGTAATAGAATGGGATATAATGCGTTTGTTCATGTTGGTCTGGGACTTAAATGTCGTAAAAGGCGACTAATGGTATATCGGGTTGGGTGTGTGATTGTGTAGGCGACGAGCTAGCCACTTGTCACTACTTTTTCGCAATTTTCCATCTAACCCGGCCCATTGTCCCGTGTTGGTCTGGGACTTAAAAATAATGTGCCAACTGTGTTTCTTGCCTAGCATGTTGTAAAGGCGACTAATGGTGTATCGGGTTGGGTGTGTGATTGTGTAGGCGACGAGCTAGCCACTAACGTTTGCAAAATTTCCAGTTTTACGTAACCCAGTGTTTAATTTAGCCAACATTTATCAAAAGGGGTTGCTTCTTCTTTGACTTCGCCTACCCCTTCTCACATTGCGGGCGTAACTATATGATGACGATAATCATAAAAATCATATTGAAAAATCGCTAAATTAATTTTAATCGCAAAGCCGCAGTGTGGTCATGGCATTAAAAATGTTCGTCCATAGCCATTTGAATGTTTTCGGCCAACTAATAGTAAGTATTAGAATTTCTCTGGATCCTAAAATCCAGAAGTATTGCCCATGTTTAAACAAATTTCAATTACAAAGCGCCAGTGTAGTCATACCATTAAAAGTGTACAAGAAGCGACAGCCCTATAATGCCACAACAGATTATATAATGGGCTCCATGTTAAATCTGTTCCCGCGCTCGCGCGCCATTGGTCGTTCAGCTGTCATAGTGCACAGATTAGGTTAACTTGTGTTGTTAACTGCGTCGCAGCAAAGAGGTTGATGTGAGTAGGTTTTGTTTTTAATTTTATTTATTATTTTAATAGTTTGGTATATGCATTATAAAATAAAACTGATAGCAATAAATATTTTATGTGGTATTGTAAGGATTTTTGATAAATAGTTTTTAACTAGAATATTTATACAAATATTAAAATAAAGGTGTTTGTTTTGTTATACGCAAAATAAAATAGTAATTATCAATTAATTTTACAGATATAAGAGCATAAACAGTTTTTTTAACAGAAAACAAATTTTATCATAGTTTCTCTGTTCCGGCTAATCTCTAAAAGTGCCGAACCGATTTTGGCGGGTTACAAAAAGTACATACTAACGCAGGCTTTTTAATTTAGAAAAAATATGATGGCGTTTATCAATTTAGGAAAAAAATATTGTTTTAAGACCCGAAAAGTTTTTAATAAAATTAAAGCAAAAATAATTTTTTTTTTACTTGGAGTTGCTTTTGTAATTTTTTTATAAGCTAGTTTCGAACTGAAGTAGCGATATATAAAGTTAACCAGTGTTTATACATATTTATATACATACATATCAATTTATCACATTACAATTCAAGACGTATATGACTTGGTCACACGATCACTTACTTCTAAGAAGCATGACAAGTATGGCGCCAATGTATGTGAGATTTGTATCATCATATGAGGAAAGAGAAGCGGGAAATAGTTAGTCTTATTATATGTTAAACTAGCTGTGCCCGCGGGTTCACACGCGTTTATGGTTAATGTTATATAGCCTACAGCCTTCCTCGATAAATGGGCTATCTAACACTGAAAGAATTGTTCAAATCGGACCAGTAGTTCCTGAGATTAGCGCGTTCAAGCAAACAAACAAACTGCAGCTTTAATATTAGTATTAGTACGTATAGATTATGTCGGGTTTTGGGTGTGATTGTGTAGGCGACAGGTTAGCCGCCTGTCACTGCTTTTTCACAATTTTCCGCAATTTTTGGCGCAATGTGGTTGAAGGGGCTTGTTGCCCCTTTGACTCTGCCTACCCCTTCGGGGATTGTGGGCGTGATGTTATGTAGATTAACTTTTGACTGTTTTAGAGACTTATAAGTAGTTTAAGCCTTCACTGGCCCGCTGGTCAGATCAATCCGCGCGCAGTGAACCATTTCACGGATTGATGTGTTTTTGGGGAACGTGAGTGAACTCGCAAAAATTGTTTTATTATATAGTTAGTTATATAAGTTAGTTATTTTAGTATATATTATTATATATGTAAATGTATTAGTAAGTAGGTAAGTAAAGTATTTGCCGCACTATCGCATTGGTGTTAACTGTAAGGATAGGTGTAAAGTTTGTGAATAAATAAATAAATACATGAATTTGTTTATTAAGCGTGATAACAGACTAGGCAGACATACAAATTGCCTTTTTCACATTTTTCTTATTATATTTCAATTGGGCCATAGTTACATACATACATTTAACGCCCGCAACCCCCGAAGGGGTAGGCAGAAAGATAGTATACTCCTTCATCACATTGAGAAAAAAAAAATTAATAGGTATACCATTAGTCGCCTTTTACGACATGCTTGACAAGGAACACGCAGCACATTATCTTCAAGTCCCAAACCAACATACATTGAGCTATTATTACTACGTATATAGAAGCTATGTCAAACAAAAATATTATCACGAAGCATGGACTGAGCGTGTTTCAGCATTTGCAGCGCTAAAACTAACAATTGTCGTCTAATTAAGCTATTAAAACACGCAGCGCTAGATCGCTCATACAGTACATTTTTCTCGCGATCATAACGTCGTAAACGCCGTGAATTTCATGGCGCTTACTCGTGAACGTAGGCGAGTGACTAAACGAGTTGTTGCCGATCGGCAACAACGCACGGCGCAAAAAACTTGTTCGCTGCGTCGGTTCCATACGCTAGTAATAATAGTTCAATGCCAACATGAGACTTAATTACGAATAATTAAAACACATAAAACATATTCATTTGATTCTCATCAAGTGCAATAACTAGGTAGATAACTAATTTAACCTCAATCAAAAAATGAGTGGTTTTATTAATGAAGTACGCCATTGTTTTTTTGGTACAAACAAACAGCGATAAGGCGCTTTATATTACACGCTGTAGCTCATCAAGCGATGAGAACGCTGCCGAAAATTTCACACGGCTAGACGACAATTGCTTTAAAGCGTTAACCGCTATTTGTGTTATGATTTTGCACGCGGTTCTATAAGACCATGATTGGTTCCCGCGGTCCGTGTGGAAGACATTCAGTTTGAATTTGGAATGTGTCAGTGTTTTTTTCTTTTAATTCGAAAAAGGTTTTCTTTCGCATAGGCTGCACGTTTGTGTTCCGTGTGGCTAGTTTTGAATTAAAAGTGTGTTGGGCGTTTGTGGCTGTGTGAATTTGATTCTTTAGAGTTAATCTGAATTAGCAGTTATAATTTTTTATGTGAATTGTTTAAAGTTAAAGTTAATTTGTAGTTATTGTAATTATTGTTGAATTGTTTATAGAAACATTTTGAAAGAATTTATTAGGAATAGGATTTTTTTCGGTTCTCTGCCTACCCCGCTAGGGAAGTGGCGTGAAGTTTAGTTAGTTAGTTATTAGGTATATTTTACAAAATTGCTAACTATTTAAGTGATTTATGTAAGGTAAGTTTGGTATCACTACCTTTCCAATTTTTCATCTAACCCAGCCCAGTTTGGTTTTTGACTGAATGTATCACATCACGCCCATAATCCCCGAAGGGGTAGGCAGAGTCAATGGGGCAGCATGATGCCCCTTTAACCACATTCAGCCAAAAATAAAGCCGGGCCGGGTTAGATGGTAAATTGTAAAAAAGCAGTGACAAGCGGCTAACCTGTCGCCTACACAATCACACACCCAAAACCCGATATACCATTAGTCGCCTTACGACATGCTAGGCAAGAACCACAGTTGGCATATTCTTTTTAAGTCCCAGACCAACATGGGACAGTGGGCTGGGTCGGATGGAAAGCTGTGAAAAAGGAGTGACGAGTGGCTAGCTCGTCGACTACTCAGTCACATGCCCAAAAGCCCGTAAACCATTAGTCGCCTTTTACGACATGCTAGGCAAGAACCACAGTTGGCATATTCTTTTTAAGTCCCAGACCAACATGGGACAGTGGGCTGGGTCGGATGGAAAGCTGTGAAAAAGGAGTAACGAGTGGCTAGCTCGTCGCCTACTCAGTCACATGCCCAAAAGCCCGTAAACCATTAGTCGCCTTTTACATGCTAGACAAGAACTACAGTTGGCACATTCTTTTTTTTGTCCCAGATCAACATGGGCCAAGTCCCAGACCAACATGGGACTATTATTTTTCTCACTGTTAAAAATTATTACCCAAATAAGATTTTGAAATAGTCAGTTAAAATAACAGTTTAAATAATTTACAAACGGGTGACTTTCATAAGTGAAATAACGAATGATCTAGACACGTAACAACGAGTGCGTGATACGATTATTTAATGCAACGAAAACTTAACATACGAACTATGAAATTCACAAAAAACTACTGGAAAATAAGTAGATATTACAATCACAAATGTACGAGGAAATAGTATATTAAAGTATATTAGTATCGTATAATATAAGTATATTAAATAGAAATCGTCTTTAAATATAAAAATGAATTGCTGTTCGTTAGTCTCGCTAAAACTGGAGAACGGCTGGACCGGTTTGGGTGATTTTGATTTTAAAATGTTTGTGATTTTCCAGGAAAGGTTTGTACGGTAAAAAATATGGGAAAATTGCGAGGAAAGTAATAAAAGAAAATCCGAGAACGGGGCGTTACACAGGGTTAATTAAATTATTTCCTCGATTTTTCAACACGGCAATACTTCCCTTTTATAAGTAGTCAAACCCGGGCACGTACCTCTGGATTTTTCAAATCTATGTATGTATTTATACCACTAGCTCGACGGTGAGGGAAAACATCGTGATGAAACCTGCAAATTTAAACAACTTTGAATTTGTAACCATGATCCAAAAATTGTCTGGTTCCCCTATCTTAGGGTTACGAAGGTCAGATCAGCAGTCGCTTCAATGTAATTACCAGACTCGCTAAATCCTGGATCATGGTCTAAGCGGACCCCGTCTAAACACGGGACATAACGCTAGGTAGATGCATCACGCCCGTTTATCCCCGAAGGAGTTGACAATCCAAAGAGCAATAAGATCCATAAACTGCACCTAAAAATAAAATTGACTTAAGATGCCATTATTTATTTTCGAAAAAAAAACTAATGGCATATCGGGTTTTGGGTGTGTGATTGTGTAGGCGACAGGTTAGCCGCTTGTCACTGCTTTTTCACAATTTTCAATCCAACCCAGCTCGGGCTCGCCCCTTTGACTCTGCCCACCCCTTCGGGGATTACGGGCGTGATGTTATGTATGTATGTATGTATGAAAAAAAAACCGTTTTAGTAGTTTCTAGTCTTTTTCGCTGAAAAAGGACAAGGTTTGCGGTTAAAACGAGATAAGATAACGACTAACCGCGAGTCGAACATCGATTATATGCCTCTAACTGCCAGCCTGTACATTTGTAACGGAGCTGCGGAGATAAGTTTTAATGAGTGTACGAATACACATACATACATACATACATACTACCTGGCCTGCAATACAAAGATACAATAGTCCAAGCAGCCTGTCGTCTTGGTCAGGGATTAAAAAAAATGTGCCAACTGTGGTCTTGCCTAGCATGTCGTAAGGCGACTTATGGTATATCGGGTTTTGGGTGTGTGATTGTGTAGGCGACGAGCTAGCCACTTGTGACTACTTTTTCACAATTTTCCATCTAACCAGGCCCATTGTCCCATGTTGGTCTGGGACTAAAAAATAATGTGCCGTCTGTGCTTCTTGCCTAGCATGTCGTAGAAGACGACTAATGGTGTATCGGGTTTTGGGTATGTGATTGTGTCACCACTTTTTCACAATTTTCTATCTAACCCAGCCCAGTTTTATTTCTGACTGAATGTGTTGCTGCCTCGTTGGCTCTGCCTTTGGGGATTATGGGCATGATGTTATGTAAATATTTTTATTTTAATCAACTAGCTTATTATGCTATATATATTTCCACTGTCAATAATTGCTTTTAATTAAACATATTTAAAACTAACAAAATACAAGGTCGGCATATACCATTAGAAAGGCCTTAAATGATTGATTGAGCGTAAACTGGTTAACAATATAGTTTTATCTACCCACGTCTTAAAATAAGTCGATTGATTAATAGTTGTGGAATTGACCTTCAGAATAATTACCTTTAATTAGCGGTCTTATAAAGTCATGTTGTAAAAATGTTAATACTATATTGGGTCTATACAATAATAATAATGTCCTCCTAACCGATATCGGTCACGGCGTTTAGCCAACTGCGCTGGAGATATTATAGTGCACAAGTGTGTGCGCAAACACAGGTGCACTCTCTGTTCCTTCACTCTCATAGTCCGATGAGACGACCGACATGACCGGAGAGGTCAGGCACAGGACCAACGGCTTAACGTGCTTTCCGAGGCACGAGGGTGATTAAACCGCCAACTTCTTGACTCAGGACTGTTACTGAGTAATTCAGTATTGAATTACCCAATACTGTGGTCGAAACAATATCTTATTTGCTAAGAATACATATATACTTATTAGGGAATGCAATCCAGCGGCATTTTTTACTGGAATCAGCACACGAACATGGATCCATAGTTCTTTATTTTTTGACGCGGTGAAATGCATTACGCACCGTCACCCTACCCGGGGGATAGGGTGGTGTGTGGGACTCCCGGGGGCCTTTGAGGAGAGGACCCCTGTTCCGGCCAAGATGGTAGTGGCCGGGGTATACCCACTAAAACACCGCGGTACCCCTCATCGCCGAGTGGAGATGCTTAAACGGGCACCACTCCCCCCCCCCCCTCCTCAAAGGGGGGCGGCGGGAATAGCAGGGGGTACCGTGCTACTCCCGCCCGGCGGCTGCAGAGACGCGTGCAAGGCGGATGGGGGTGCACAATTTTAGCTCTGCTGGATCCAGGGCCATGCGCTGAATCCAGCAAAAAAAAAGCCGCTAGATTGCAATCCCTAATGCTAACCATGGAACATAGTTGGTACGTGTTTTTTTTTTACCCATACCAACATGATACACGTAGAAGACTTTATGGCATCCATAATATAATTTAAGACTTTTTCTTTTTGATAAAAATATTCCCGTTTCTTTGTCCACAGTGAGCCCAGCCAAGACCTGGTGGCTGTGCGGGTGCCCATCAATGGCATGACATGCCAGTCCTGCGTGCGCAGCATAGAGGGCTCCGTCAGCGAGCTGCCAGGCGTGCAGTACGTTAAGGTGAGTGGTCTACTGCGGTCTGGATATACTCTGTTCTTCTCTGGTCTATTCTGATCTACTTAAGACCAGTATAGTCTACTCCGGTGTACTATGGTCTACTTTGGTCTACTTCGCTCTATGACATGCCAGGTGTCCTCAACTCTATGACATGTGCAGCATAAAGGACTTTGTGAGCGAGCTGCCCGGAGTGCAATAAGTTAAGGTGAGTGCAATCTTCTGGGTTCTACTTGAGTCTATTCTAGTTTACTTAGGTATATTGCGGTCTACTTTGATATACTTAGGACTATTATGGTCTATTAGTATGTTTGGGTCTACTAAAAATAAACTTGCCTGCTACCTTTGCACGTGAAGTTAGTTAGTCATATATTTTTCTCAGGTGGAGTTATCAGAACACGCTGGCTACTTCAGATATGACCCGCGCGTGTGCTCGGTGGAGGTCATCCGGTCTCATATAGAAGACATGGGCTTCGAGGCGCCGGGGGACACACAGGAGGACGAGACAAAGTGAGCCATGTTTGTTTGTTGTTAATGTACGGAAATCTACTCGAAAGACCGTGGTCTACTCGAAAGACTGGGGTCTACTTAAAAGACTGGGGTCTACTCAAAAGACTGGGGTCTACTTAAAAGACTGGGGTCAACTCAAAAGACTGGGGTCTACTCAAAAGACCTTGGTCTACTCGAAAGACTGGGGTCTACTCGAAAGACTGAAGTATTCTCGGTGATATTGGGCCTTTAGAGATAAATGGTTGTAGTTTTATTTATTTTGATGGTGGATTTTTATCTATAATAATTTGTGGCCATACTACGATCTACATAAAACAACGTTGGTCTACTCAAAAGACCATCTGTCCACTCCAAATACCACCTCAGCAGACCTTTACCAAAACTGGCTCAATTTCATTCCAGAAATCTCCTACCAAAGGAAATACCGACGGACCTACTAATAGACATGTCCGGGGCGTCCGCGGAGAGCGAGGCACTGCTGTCTGTGATAGGCATGACCTGTATGTCTTGCGTCAACACGATACAGGGTGAGTTGTATATATATACATACATACATACATACATAATATCACACCCAAAATCCCTGAAGGGGCAGAGTCAAAGAGACAATAAAACTGAGCTAGGTTATATGGAAAATCGTGAAAATGTAGTGACAAGTGGCTAGCTCGTCGCCTACACAATCACACACCCAAAACCCGATATACCATTAGTCGCATTTTACGACATGCTAGGCAGTTCTTGCCTTGGCATATTCTCTTTAGGTCCCAGACCAACACGGGAAAGTGGGCTGGGTTGGATGGAAAGCTGTGAAAAAGGAGTGACAAGTGGCTAGCTCGTCGCCTACTCTGTCACATACCTAAAAGCCCGTAAACCATTAGTCGCCTTTTTTCGTCATGCTAGGTAAAGAACTTAGTAGGTACATTCTTTTTCAGTCTCAGATCTTCATGGGACTGATGTGTTCTTATTCTCAGAGTAATGTCCAATGCTTGATCGGGTCCGCTCAGACCATATGTTGTCCCTAACCGCCGAGTTAGTGGTATAGATACGTAAATGGACGTGAAAAATCCAGAGGTACGTGTCTGGGTTTGAATCAGCAGTGCTTGAGATACGCGTGCCCTTACCATTGAGCTACTACAGCTCATAGAATAAAATCAGTGATTTATTTATTATTTATAACATCACGCCCGTAATCCCTGAAGGCTGAATCAAAGCAGCAGCAAGCTCATTAAACTACATTTAGCTAAAAATAAAACTGGACTGGGTTAGATGGAAAATTTTGAAAAAAATAATGATGATGGTAATTGTGACTGATCTATTTTCTCTTACAGGAACGTTAAAAGAAATGCCAGGTATAATAGAAGCGTCAGTTGACTTGGAATCTGCGCGGGCGCGCGTCAAGTACTCCGGCGACGCGGTCACCGCGCAGCAGGTCGCCGATGCGGTGTATAATCTTGGGTTTGACGTGGAGATACTCAGTGTGGACGGAAGGCAGGTTACTGGTGAGTGTTTAGGGATTGGTCTACTCGAAAGACTATTGGTCTACTCAAAAGACCGGCGGTTTACTCGAAAGACTGGTAATGGACTTGTTATTTAGTCGATTGTTAAAAAGAGCACTAAATTACATGTATATTATTTTTGTTACCGTAAATGAGAGCTTCTGAGCTCTCATTTACTTTAAATACTATTCCAAAACCACTGGTCTACTCAAAAGACCTCCAGTCTACTCAAAAGATCTCCAGTCTACTCAAAAGACCTCCAGTCTACTCAAAAGACCTCCAGTCTACTCAAAAGACCTCCAGTCTACTTAAAAGACCTGCAGTCTACTCAAAAAACCTCCAGTCTACTCAAAAGACCACCAGTCTACTCAAAAGACCTCCAGTCTACTCAAAAGACCTCCAGTCTACTCAGTAGACCAATTAATAAAGTCGTCTTGAACTAAAAGACCCAATTTTTTTTCAGACTCAACAGACAAGAACGAACGGGAAGGCTCCGGGGACGGCATCAAACCCCCCTCTCCTGTGAAAAGTAAAACGATAGCCAATGTGAGTAACTTCTTATCATCTTCCTATCGTTATGTCCCGTGCTTAGTTGCGGTCCGCTTAGACCATGATCCAGGATTTTGAGTCGCTTCAATGTAATTACCAGACTCGCTAAATCCTGGATCATGGTCTAAGCGGACCCCGTCTAAGCACGGGACATGACGCTAGGAAGATGATGATCCAAAGTCGTTTAAATGTGCAGATTTCATACGCCTGCTGCCTCTTTGACTCTGCCTACCCCTTCGGGGATTATGGGCGTGATGCTATATACTAGCAATATGTTTGTCCTTCTACAGACAGGGCCCACTCAGTATTCGCTCGCGACCCATAGTTTGGGAAACCCTGGTCTCGACTGTACTATACTTGGGGTTGCCAACTTTTTTTACCAGATCATCATCCTCTTGCCCTTCTCCCAGTTCATCTGGGGTCGGCGCAGCATGTCTTCCTTTTCCATACGTCCCGGTCAGCCGTTATCAAGCTATCCACTCCCATTTCTCTCATATCATCTTTCACACAATCCATCCATCTCTTATTTGGCCTTCCTCTTCGTCTCCATCCACTAACATTCATACTCATCACTCTCTTTGTCACATGTCCTTCCTTTCTTCTCATCACATGCCCATACCAAGATAAACGGTTTCCTCTCATCTTATCTACCACTGGTGCCACTTTCATACTTCCTATTATATATATACTAGCTGTCCTGGCGAACTTCGTATCGCCCAGTAATTGACATTTAATATTGATAGATACGAACCCCACCGTTTTATATGAGAAAATACTTTCGCTTTTATTTTGTTTTATCGTAAATTTTTCAATGTTTTCAATAGTTATTCTGTTATTCTGGACGAAGACAAATCCAACAAATCAAAAACAACGTAAATCGGTTCAGCCGTTCTCGACTTATAAGTGGTGTAACAAACACGACTTTGTTTTATTTATATATATTTCTTATCTTGTCCATTCGCGGCACTCCACACATCCACCTTAACATTCTCATTTCCGCTGCATGCACTCGTCTTTCATCCGTCTTCTTCACGGCAACTTTTTTTACAAGATATAAAGTATATTCTGGTCTATGAAGAATGTTAAATAGTATTTTAGAAAAATTAACAGTAACTTCTTGCACAACTTACTAAATTACAATCTTTTTTAAAAACGTCTAAGTATAACACTGCCCTACTAAGCGGAAAAGCGGTATCTAAAAAAAAACCGAAAATTTTATGGCATCGGTTAGCTTACAAAAATACGCGTCTATCGAACTAAGCCTTGTAGCGGTATGTTACTTAAAAGGTATAAAAAAAACGTTAAGAATGTTTTCTCTATCTCAGTTTTATCTTACATTTCTAAGGGAATTAAATAAATAAATAATAAATAAATTCTCCAGACTGACACACCAATTCCCTATTTCCAAACTAAGCTTATGCTTGTGCTATGGATACTAGGCGAACGGATAGACATACTTAAATACGTTTATAAACATCCATGACTCGAGTACAAATGTCCATGTTCATCACACGAAACATTTGCCCCTAGCGGGATTCGAACCCGCGACCCTTGGTTTCGTGGCCAGGGTCTCTGACCACTCGGCCAACGGGCCAGTCTAAATTAGAGGTATATCAATATAACGTAGGCAACCAGCAGTATATATAAATACCGCCAAATTTTTTAAAAAACAGGAGCGTTTTACGTACGTCGTGTTCTAAGCCAATAGGCGGCATAATGTGACTACTTACTTACCTACCGCTACAACGCTTAGTATTTTTGTGCTCACTTGATCCGAAAATCATGAGATGCGGCTGCAGCTGCTGCATTTATCTTTAACGCGTTTTCTATACGGTCGGATTTCTAATACATCTTAGACTTGTTTGTTGTTGTTGTAATAAAACGTAAAACCAAAAGAGATGACTACAAGATCTTTATGATTGGGATTTATTTTTGTTCAACAGTGAAAAGTATAATTTAGTGAAAAACAGTATAGTTGGCAACCCTAACTGTTCGAGCTACTACTGAAGATGTAGTGCTCGTTTTCTACCAACAGATGGCGTTGGGTGTAGATTGCCACGCGGTGGCATTTCGTTTTACCCAGTACATATATACCCAACGCCATAGAGTTCAAATTAGACCATAAGAGACCATTCAAGACAATAAATAAATCATTAAATTTAGTTCACTAGAAGTTCGGTGTTTCATTCAATCTTCCTGTGACGGTGCTGGGTCCTAGTCTATACACTAACTATACCCTGTGGCTATGCTCAAATGTCTCATCTTCCAGGGCACCTCATCCCCCCCTCAGAACGAGCTGGCCCGGTGCACTCTGGAAGTGAAAGGAATGACCTGCGCCTCCTGTGTCGCTGCTATAGAGAAGCACTGCTCTAAGTTGTACGGTGAGTTTACTTAAATGTGCTTAGTGATGTGTGCTGTGCTTAGCCGGGGTCGGCTTAGATTAGCCGTAAGAATAAAATCTTACCCGCTAGGGAAGTGGCGTGAAGTTTAGTTAGTTAGTTAGTTATTGCTAGCTGACCCGGCGAACTTCGTTCCGCCTAACAGTCAATGGCACATAATCGGGTTCAATAAATTAAGAGGTCCCGTGTTGGTCTGGGACTCTAAAAGAATTTGCCAACTGTGTTTCATGTTGTAAAAGGCGACTAATGGTATATGGGGTTTTGGGTATGTGATTGTGTAGGCGACGAGCTAGCCACTTGTCACTACTTTTTCACAATTTTCCATCTAACTCAGCCTAGTTTTATTGTTGGCTGAATGTGGTTAAAGGGGACTGCTGCCCCTTTGACTCTGCCTACCCCTTCGGGGATTACGGGCGTGATTTTATGATGATGATGATGATAAATTGAGATGTAAGCTATCTTATCTTTCAAGTTGGATCAAACTGCACACGGTGTGCAAATTTGATTAAAATCGGTTAAATAAACCACGGAACTTGCGCGCACTAATGGGACTTCTACTCGGGATTCAAATAAAAGTCAATATAGGTGACAAAATTGTATATCTATTTTCTAACTCTTTAAGCCTATAAGTACTTTCGGAGTAAAATCTCGTCACCGCGATTTAGCACATTAGCCGATGCTGTTTTAAGTAGCGCCATCTAGTAGCAACTTACAGAACATTGAGGTGTCATGACAAGCAAATAGTTTATACATCGGTTAAGTAGTTTCGGAGTCCATCGCGGACAAACAACGTGACGCGTAATTTATATATATTAATGATAAACGCGAAAGTTTGTATGGATGTGTGGAAACTCTTTCACGCAAAAAGTACTGCATGGATTTTATTGAAACTTTACAATAGTATAGCTTATACATTAGAATAAGACAAGCTATGTTTCATCGAAGCACCACGCGAGCAAATCCGCGAGCACAGTGGGCTGGGTTGGATGAAAAGCTGTGAAAAAGGAGTGACAAGGCTCGTCGCCTACTCAGTCACACACCCAAAAGCCCGTAAACCATTATTAGTCGCCTTTAACGACATGCTAGGCAAGAACCACAGTTGTTTACATCGCATACATTGATCTGACTCCGAGGTAAGTAGCTTAAGCACTTGTGTTACGGATATAAGAATCAACAGTGGTATTACAAATATATACTTAAATATTAGATATTAACACTCAGACACAGAACAAACACAAGTATTCATCATACGAATGATTGTCCTGGGTGGGATCGACCCACAACTCTTGGTGCATGGGGCAGGGTCACCACCGAATGCGCCATCGAGCTTGTCATATATATACAAAAGAAGGTTAATTAATATGCTTACCTATTAACCCCAATACAGTTTCATTAATAATATGTTTGTTAGTGCTCGCCAAGTGGTTGAAATTTGACCATAATTAGTTTATTTAATATATTTCTAATGCATTATTTGTTAAAATATATATTTACTTTAACGAATATTGCTTGGACTGTGCCAAATTGCATACTTCTCCGTCCGCAATTTGCGTAAAAAAGGGTAAAAATATTTACATACAGACAACATCACGCCAGAAATAAAACTGGGCTGGGTTAGATGAAAAATTGTGAAAAAGTAGTGACAAGTGGCCAGCTCGTCGCCTTCACAATCACACACCAAAACCCGGTTTACCATTAGTCGCCTTTTACGACATGCTAGGCAAGGAACACAGTTGGCACATTATTTTTAGTCCCAGACCAACATGGGTTAAAGTTTTAGTATGTAAAATTAATAAATGCCAACACATTTTAATTGCAGGAGTCCACTCAATCCTCATAGCTCTATTAGCCGCGAAGGCAGAAGTCAGATACGAGTGCAGAAAGATATCTCCACCAGACATAGCCCACTCCATCACAGAGCTGGGGTTCCCTTCAGAGGTGATCAGTGAATGCGATGGGAGCGGTCAGAAGGAGATGCAGGTGTTGGTAAGCGTACTCCGGTGATGGTCTACTGGAAAGACCGGAGTCTACATGAGAAGTAAACTTTGGGAATTTTGGGAAATTGGAGTGATGTATATTTAAAATTGGTTTTGCAACGTAAAATTACGTGGTCTACTGGACAGACCTCGGTCTACTCAAAATACTAAAATATAAATAGGACTTAACGTGATTTGAATCCATCGTTTGAGCATATTTGATAATTGAATATACGCCTGCTTATAAAATGTTATGGTCTACTCGAAAGACCATGGTCTACTGGAAAAACCATATGGTACACTCATATATTCTACTATATATTTCTCGTCTATTCACAGATCAAAGGAATGACGTGCGCTTCTTGTGTGAATAAAATTGAAAAGACCGTGCTGAAACTAAGTGGTGTGGTCTCTTGTGCGGTCGCGCTCACTACTTCAAAGTAAGTATTGTAATTAGGGTTTTTTGAATTAAAACATCAGATAGATGGCGTAACTGTGACGTACGGTCTTGTCACCCTAACTAACTACTAACTAACTAAACTTCACGCCACTTCCCTAGCGGGGTAGGCAGAGAGAACCGAACGCCATATGGCACGATCCTTACACACCTCACTCGCCTCTTCAACATTCATAATCCTTTTCATACAAGCTCTACGGTTTTTATGACTCCTAACATCACCTTCTGTTAATACACGACCAATCTGGTCGTGGTAGGTGAGCCTGGGCCTTCCGCGGCTCCTACATTCTTCCACATTCGCATTGTATATATCTGTTTAGTCAATCTTTCGTCATCCATTCTTTCCACATGTCCGAACCACCGGAGCATGCCTCTTCTTACCTTGACTCCTAAAACCTTGTAGACCCTTGTCTTGTCACCCTCCTCATTGATAAGTTGTCAGAACATCATCATCATCATCTTCTTAGCGTTATGTCCCGTGCTTAGACGGGGTCCGCTTAGACCATGATCCGGGATTTAGCGAGTCTGGTAATTACATTGAAGCGACCGCCGCTCTGACCTTCGTAACACTAAGATAGGGGAACCAGACAATTTTTGGATCATGGTTACAAATCCAAAGTTTGAATTTGCAGGTTTCATCACGATGTTTTTCCTCACCGTCGAGGTAGTGGTATAAATATGAACATAGATTTGAAAAATCCAGAGGTACGTGCCCAGGCGCGTGTGTCAGTTTGATAAGCAAACTGACATACGTGTCACATTATGAAGGGTGCTGTCAACAAAGAGCCAATAGTGACAGTGATAAGACCAGGAGACTCCTCGTTTTTGATTTTTTTAAAACCCTCATTAAAACTGTCTTACTTGCACTTTATAGTAGGGGAGTCCAAGAGGGGATTTTGGGATTTACTCGAGCGCATCAGATTTATATAAGCGAGGATTCTTTATATATTAATGAGTACCTCCAACCAGTATGAGCCTTTAATATAGAGGGATACTCAGGGAAATCGTCAGATTAGTAAACAAAACTCGAGCGCGCCAGACTAAGATAAGGGGGGTTAATGACTGGCCCGTTGGTCGAGTGGTTAGAGACCCTGGCCACGAAACCAAAGGTCGCGGGTTCGAATCCCGCTAGGGGCAAATGTTTCGTGTGATGAACATGGACATTTGTACTCGAGTCATGGATGTTTATAAACGTGTTTAAGTATGTCTATCCGTTCATCTAGTATCCATAGCACAAGCTTAAGCTTAGTTTGGAACTAGGGAATTGGTGTGTCAGTCTGGAGAATTTATTTATTATTTATTTAATAACTAGCTAATAAGTGTAAATTTTTGCTAATCTGACGACTTGAGCGTAACTTAAGGGGGTTGGGGTAATTTATTTAGTTTTGTTTTCACCCCATTCGCATGGCCACCCCCACCACGCAAATCATTAGATTAATACATATTTCATATCAGAGACATGTTGGAGCATGATAAATATCAATACCTGACACGATGGAGCATCGCATTGTCACTATATTTATATATTTTTTTAAAATAACCTGTAGATGCTTCCCTCACCGCTAAAAGTGGAAACATTATAGGACAATTTACTCTTCCAGTCATCTAATCTACCAATTGGGATGTTGACACCATTTATGACAGGCCCGTTGGTCGAGTGGTCAGAGACCCTGGCCACAAAACCGAGAGTCGCGGGTTCGAATCCCGCTAGGGGCAAATGTTTCGTGTGAGGAACATATGGACATTTGTACTCGAGTCATGTATGTTTATAAACGTATTTAAGTATGTCTATCCGTTCACCTAGTATCCATAGCACAAGCACAAGCTTAGTTTGGAACTAGGGAATAGGTGTGTTAGTCTGGCGAATTTATTTTATTATTTATTATTTATATTTAATTTTGAAATATCAGTTCTGAAAAAGAAAGTATCGTAGTATGCTGTTAAGCCTTATTGATTTTGTATCATATTGAATCTAAGGTTTTTAATTTTACAAAAACTGCTTAATATTAAGTCAGTTGACTATACAAACTAGTGACGTCACACGTTGACAAGCCAATACAAAATCTATGAAGTGATTTCGTTTTGACAGCTCTTAAAAAGTATCTCAATTGACTAGCCAGTCAACATCCCTATTCTAATAGGTTTCCACGACGCTCGAGTAAATCATTTAGTATCGTGGGCTCCCCAACTATTAAATAAATAAATAATATAAATAATAAATTCTTCAGACTGACACACCAATTCCCTAGTCCCAAACTAAGCTTGTGCTATGGATACTAGGTGAACGGATAGACATACTTAAATACGTTTACAAACATCCATGACTGGAGTACAAATATCCATGTTCATCACACGAAATATTTGCCCCTAGCGGGATTCGAACCCGCGACCATTGGTTTCCTGGCCTGACCACTCGACCAACGGGTCAGTCGGTTATTAGTTAAGATGATGAAGTTTTACTATCGTTATTTTATCTGTCAGAGGCAAAATAAAATACAACGCGGAGACGGTGGGCCCGCGCACGATCTGCGACGCGATCAGCGCGCTCGGCTTCGACGCGAGCGTGCTGCCCGCGCACGGCCGCGGCGCCGCCGACTACCTCGAGCATAAGTGAGTGGTGCTTTATATATTTATATTTGCTACTAGCTGTGCCAGCGGTGTCACCCGCGTTTGTGGTTAATATTATAAAGACTGTTTCCGTCATACATGATTTCTATGTAACTTTAACCATTAAGGCTGCACACGCGACGGAAGCTTAAAAAATGGAGTAACTTCTCCCGTTTTCCCAACATTTCTCTTCACTACTCTGCTCCTATTGATTGTAGCGTGATGAAAAGTATACTATAATCTGCCCAGGAGTATGAAGAATAATAATGTACTAAGTTTCGTTAAAATCCGTCGAGTAGTTTTAGTTTCTATAAGGAACATACAGACAGACAGACAGACAGACAAAAAAATTACTGATTGCATTTTTGGCATCAGTATCGATCACTAATTACCCCCTGACAGTTATTTTGAAAATATATTTCATGTACAGAATTGACCTCTCTACAGATTTATTATAAGTATAGATTTATATGAATAAAGATCATTTTATTTCATTTCACTGTAGGATAAAGGCTTGATGCTGTAGGAGGGAGGACTGTAACTTAACCTGTTCAGGGCGGTGATCCTATCCTGCCTTGTGCTAGGAAGGAGCGGTCTCTATCAGGAGTGTCCAGGGTCTGGTGGAGAAAACCACGGCTAGGGATTGTAGTCAAGAGATTGGGAAGCTTGAGATGTTGGTTGAGAGGAACCAATGAAATAGGGGCGGGCGTCGTTATTCAAATTCAAATTCAAAATATCTTTATTTATATAGGCTTCAAGAAAGCACTTATAAATAGTCAATATACAAAAAAAAGAACACATAATACTACCACCGGTTCGGAAGGTAGAATCTATCGAGAAGAAACCGGCAAGAAACTCGATAGTTACTCTTTTAAATGCCAATTATACAATTTTGTAAACTTAATTAATCTACACTTAGACTAGATATCACTGCAGATAAACACTTCATTATGAAGTTAACCATAAATCCTTGTCATTGAGGAATTCTTCGATCCAGTAATAGCCCTTACTCATTAAAAACTATTTAATGCATTATTTGAATTTATGTGAGGGTAATGTTTGAATAATTTGTGGTAGTTTATTGAATATTAATATTTAGACAAATGAATTACCACTTTTTGGAGTTTATGATTTGGAACAGCAAGTTTGTGTTTATTTCTCGTATAAAACTTATTAAGAAATTTGTGGGAGGGGTCGCTATTAGGGGGCTCCCGTTACCTAGGAAAGACGGAATTCCGGCAATTGGGTCCTGATGCTGGATTTTCTGTTGGCAGGGAAGAAATAAAGAAATGGCGGAACGCGTTCCTCGTCTCCCTGGTGTTCGGCGCGCCGTGCATGGTCGCGATGGTGTACTTCATGGTGGGCATGAAGCACCACGGGCCGGCGGGCATGCCGCGCGTGCTGCCCGGCCTCAGCGTCGAGAACCTGCTCATGTTCCTGCTGGCCACGCCTGTGCAGGTGACCGGCGACATACTACAGCACAGCACGTACTAAACATGACTTATTCGTCATCTCGCCCGAACAAATCTCGCCCGAAAAAAACTCGCCCGAAAAAAAACTCGCCCGGTAAATACTCGCCCGGCGAGGTGGCACCTTTAGAATTTACCTAATATTTCTATCATCAACTCGCACGCTCGTACAAAGTACAGCCAGGTAATAAATTTAAACTAAATTTTTGAAACGCCTTCGAATACAATGACAAACACGATTAAGTACTCACTAACAGATTGAGAGATATATTAACTGTGATATCATCTTCCTAGCGCTATGTCCTGTGCTTAGACGAGGTCCGCTTAGACCATGATCCGGGATTTAGCGAGTCTGGTAATTACATTGAAGCGACTGCTGATCTGACCTTCGTAACCCTTACATAGGGGAACCAGACAATTTTTGGATCATGGTTACAAATCCAAAGTTGTTTGAATTTGCAGGTTTCATCACGATGTTTTCCTTCACCGTCGAGCTAGTGGTATAAATACGTACATAGACTTGAAAAATCCGCCGGGTTTGAACTCGCACTCCTCGGTTAAGAGGCGCGTGTCCTTACCATTGAGCTACCACCGCCGAATTGCAATCAGCGCGCCCGCCGCCCGCGCCGATTGCAATAGGGATGTTGACTGGCTAGTCAATTGAGATACTTTTTAAGAGCTGTCAAAACGAAATCACTTTATAGATTTTGTATGGGCTTGTCAACGTGTGACGTCACTAGTTTGTATAGTCAACTGACTTAATATTAAGCAGTTTTTGTAAAATTAAAAATCTTAGACTCAATATGATACAAAATCAATAAGGCTCAACAGCATACTACGATACTTTCTTTTTCAGAATTGATATTTCAAAATTGAATATAAATGGTGTCAACATCCCAATTCAAACGCGATGTCACCCGCGCGGGCGGGCAGCGTGACTCTGAACCAGTCTAAGTATACATTTGTTTCAGTTTGTGGGCGGATGGCATTTCTACAAGCAAGCTTATAAGGCGCTGAAACACGGCACGTCCAACATGGACGTCCTTATATCAATGACTACGACCATCAGGTTAGTATTTCATAAGTTTGAGCCATTTGTGCTTCTTGCATAGCAAAGCGACTAATCATAAATTAAAAAAAAAATCAAATTCAAAAATGTCTTTATTTATATAAGCCTCTTAAAAGCACTTATAAATCGTCAATTTTACAAAATCTTAGAGCAATGTTCGGAATGCTGATTCTACCGAGAAGAAACCGACAAGAAACTCGGTAGTTACTCTTTTCAACGTCAAAATATACATGAGTAATATACCATTTGACAAGCTCGATGGCGCATGCGGTAGTGACCCCGCCCCATGCGCCAAGAGTTGTGGGTCCGATCCCCACCCAGGACAAACATTCGTGTGATGAATACTGTGTTTGTTCTGTGTCTGGGTGACGCTGCCCCAGTCACTACCGAATGAGCCATCGAGCCACTCTAATAAACCGACCGTTGCCACCAGCTACGCGTACTCGCTGGCGGTGGTGATAGCCGCGATGGCGATGCAGCAGGACACGAGCCCGATGACGTTCTTCGACACGCCGCCCATGCTGTTGGTGTTCGTGTCGCTGGGCCGGTGGCTCGAGCACATTGCCAAGGTTGACTGGTTTGATGCGCTATTAACGTACTACAAAATTTTACAAAATTTTTGTATTGTCCATTATTGAGATTACAAAAAAAATATTGCTTACGTATTTTTTCTGTTGTTCAGCAAACTAAAAATTATGAAGATACAGTGCGTTTAAGTGCTACGTGACGTCACTAGATGCGTAAATTTTTAACCGTCCAAGAGACGTAATACGCCCCATTTCAGATCTTTGAAGCGCTGTATTTTTGTAATTTTTGGAGTATTAGATTAAGCAAAAAATACCTATTTAACGTACTTTAGATATTCTAACTTACGAACTATAAAAAGATTTTGAGTAAAATTGCCCATTTCGTGGACTTCATAAAGCAAAAATATAAAAAGGAAGTAAAAATAAACCGGCAATAAAATGATTAAATATAGCAAAACGGGGATGAAATAGCCTATGTTACTTGCTGATAAAGTAGCTTACCATTGGTGAAAGAATTATTCAAATTGGTCCAGAAGTTTTGGAGCCTATTCGATACAAACAAACAAATAATAAAATATTTCCTCTTTATAATATTAGTATAGTATAGATAAGATTTGGCTTCCGAAACTAAATCAATTAAGTTCCCTCATTAAAGAATGATGGTTTATAAAAATACAAAAACCGCCAGATGGCACGAGGGAGTCTCTATGTCTTATCACTGTCACTATTGGCTCCTTGTTGACAGCATGTCAGTTTGTTCTGACAACTAACTAATGAGGAGGGTGACAAGACCGCACGTCACAGTTACGCCATCTTTTGGACTTTTTTAATCAAAAAACCCTCATTTAGCAATCAAGTTTGATTTGACCCAGAAAGAATTTCCCTATATTGATTTCATAATCAAGATTACCCTTTTTAAAATACCAGTTCTATTTTAGGGTAAAACGTCAGAGGCTCTATCCAAACTGTTGTCTCTGAAAGCAACTGAAGCTGTACTGGTGACCCTGGACCATGAGGAGCACATCGTGTCTGAGAAGAGCATACCCGTCGACCTGGTGGAGAGGGGCGATATACTTAAAGTGAGTTTATTTTTGGTAACATGGTGTATTTGAGGTAACATGGAATTGGTGAAGTAACATGGAATTAGTGGGGTAGGATGATATTACTGGTGTAACATAAAATTAACGAGGTAACTTTTAATCGATGTGATGTCATAGAATTAGTGAGGCAACATGGAATTAATTATTTAATATAAAATTATTAAGGCAACATCGAGACAACAGCAAAGTAACAAAGTCATAATTATTTTTGTTAAGATGCACGCAGACTAATTCTAATTTATACCATTTATTATTAAATTATTCTATATAAATCTTATAAAATCACGGACTAGTATAAAAAAGAAGGACTCCGCGCTATTGACGTTGACGTTGAGGCATCTGCAGAGCTCCAACTTGATACGCAACTTACAACACACATTAACACGAGCGCTCCAAATTTCCGATATCTGGTATAAGTCTCACTCACACATGTAAAAGGGTGACTTCACGCTGTAGTATGACTGCGAGGAGTCCTTCTTTTTTTTACTAGTCCGTGTATAAAATAATACATTTTGCCTGTACATCGCGTACGCTAAGTTTTGAGTAACATCCAGGTCACTTATTTCCTTCGCTCCAGGTGGTCCCCGGCGCGAAGATCCCTGTGGACGGCAAGGTGCTGACCGGGCAGAGTACGTGCGACGAGTCGCTCATCACCGGCGAGTCCATGCCCGTGCCCAAGACTAAAGGTTAGTGACGTCATAGTACAGCACTTAACACGTTCAGGGCCTGTCCTGTCCAGAGCGGTCTGTCGCTGAGTCGTTAATGTATAAATTTTCATCACAACGGTAATTAATTTAACAAGCTGGTCTTACCAGCTTGTTAAATTAAGAGCTTACTATGGTACCTTCGTAAACAGTTTTAAAAGAAATGCCTGCCTATCACCAGGCAAGGCGTATATTTATTTGCCACGTGTAGTCATCATCTCATCTTCCTAGCGTTATGTCCCGTGTTTAGACGGGGTCCGCTTTGCGAGATTTAGCGAGTCTGGTAATTACATTGAAGCGACTGCCGGTCTGACCTTCTTAACCCTAAGATAGGGGAAACAGACAATTTTTGGATCATGGTATTTGCCACGTGTAGTGTTATACCAAAAAGTTATATATTGGCCGGAAATGGTTTCAGGAGCTTATCGAGACGCTTGGGCTCTGTCGTATTTAATGCGTAAAGACGCCTGCGTAGTTAAACTGTGTAGTAATTAAGTAACAAACATGTATTAATGAAGCCCTGTGTCTAATATTGGACGTCTTGTAACTAGAGAAATGAAATGAAATGAACTTTATTGTGTACTAGCTTCCGCCTGCGACTTCGCCCGCGTGGAAATCGGTTACACGCGCTTTTTTTTCGCAATAAAAAGTAGCCTATGTTCTTTCTCAGGGTCTAAAGATTGTCTGTGGCAAATTTCATCAAAATCGGCTGAGAGGTTTAAGCGGGAAAGCGTAACAGACAGACAGAGTTACTTTCGCATTTATAATATTAGTTGTGTATAAATTTGGGTACAAAGTTTGCTTGACAGTACAGTAGAAGTTCGCTTGATAAAACGGGAGTTCTCGTAAATATCCGATATCCGACCTAATGTTGCTATCCGACCGGATATCGATATAATATAACATATATACTTGGCCCGTGTTGGTCTGGGATTATAAAAGAATTTGCCAACTGTGTTTCTTGCCTAGTAAAAGGCGACTAATGGTATATCGGGTTTTGGGTATGTGATTGTGTAGGCGACAAGCTGGCTACTTGTCACTACTTTTTCACAATTCTCCATCTGACCCAGCCCAGTTTTATTTTTGGCTGAATGTGGTTAAAGGGGACTGCTGCCCCTTTGACTCTGCCTACCCCTTCGGGGATTACGGGCGTGATGTTATGTATGTATGTATATTATATCGGTATAATGTACATTGTACGGGTTTGTCGCAGACTCCCTAGTGATAGGCGGCAGTATAAACCAGCACGGCGCTTTGCTGATGGTGGCCACGCACACCGGTGAGGCCAGCACCCTGGCGCAGATAGTGCGGCTGGTGGAGGAGGCGCAGAGCAGCAAGGCGCCTGTGCAGCGGCTGGCGGACACAATTGCCGGGTAAGCGACACACACACAACACACACACACACACACATACACACACACACACACACACACACGCACACACACACACACACACATACATACGCGCGCACATACACACGCACACCTTTTTTGGTGTATATTGCATTTCCTGGTTGTATTCCTCACATTTTTTAATAATTTTTAATTTATTAATAAGACACACACACACACACAGACACACACAAACACACACACACACACATACACACACATACTTACGCGCACACATCACGCTCACATACACACATACGCACCTTTTTTGGTGTTTGTTGCATTTCCTGGTTGTATTTCTCACAATTTTTAAATTTATTAATAATTTTCTTTGTTTGCAGATATTTTGTGCCACTGGTGATGTTCCTATCACTTCTGACACTGATTTGTTGGATCGTAAGTGGAGCCATTAACATCCAGACGATCAAGAACATCACACCTGTGAGTATATCAGCTGTCGTTATTTTGGGTAACATGGAGATTTGAGGTAACATGAGAAGGAAATTGGGTAACATCATTTATATATTTGTTTTGTCCCTCGGAACAATCACGGGGCAAGCCCGGGCCTTTCAAGGCTTTAAAGATATTATTTATCATTATTGTTGTATTTTTAACCATTTACCAAATGACAATTGTATTCATCCTTTTTTTTTTTCAATTGATTCTTTTGTCACACAAATATTGAAACAAGACCTATGATTATGCGATGTGTATCAAGAAACACAGTTGGTACATTATTTTCAAGTCCAAGAGCAACATGCTACCAGTAATTAAAATTTTATTTACTTGCAAAAGAAAGAACGAAACGTTTATTGTTAACACACAAAACATCCCTATTGTAAACATGCTTGCTCTTATTCCCCAGGATATGTACTTAAACGCCTTCTCCCGCTGGGAGCTGATCGTGCAAACCGCGTTCCACTTCGCGCTGTCCGTGCTCGCCATAGCGTGTCCGTGCGCGCTGGGGCTGGCCACGCCCACCGCCGTCATGGTCGCCACCGGCGTGGGCGCCGAGCGCGGCCTGCTCGTCAAGGGCGCCGAGCCGCTGGAGAACGCGCATAAGGTACATACATACATTTATACATTATTAGACCGAATTAGACTGTTTTCCGAAGAGTTAGATAGTGGCAATCGCCTTCATAATCACGTAACTAATCTTTTGTACTAAGAATGTTATTTTTGGTAACAAGTTTTATTTCTGATGACAAATATATTTTTGGCAACAAGCATTTTTAGTTTTTGCATTGTTGGTGACAAATTGTACTGCTGGCAACAACTGGTAATTTGGGTAACGAATTAAAATGTTGATAACACATTTTATTTGGGGTAACAAGTATTATTTTGGGTAACAAAGTATTTTCACCGTCAACCGGGTCCGCTTTGGCCATGATCCAGGATTTAGCGAGTCTGGTAATTATTTTAGGGGAACCAGACATTTTGGTTCATGGCAACAATTTTTAGTTAAGATTTATTTGGATTTTGCGTAACACAATTCAAATCTGGAATGCCAACCCTTCACATGCGTAAGCCTTAAGCGCAGATCTGCGCCCCTGGTCACTCCGTTCACATTTTCTTAGATTTGGATCATAAATACAATGGAATGGAGCCTATTTTGTTCACATATCCTTGTTGCAGGTCAAAACGGTGATATTCGACAAGACGGGTACAATCACCAGAGGTTGTACAACGGTCGCTCGTCTCTCGCTTCTTACAGGTGAGGAATACATTTCTATTTTCATTCAGTTTATTTTAAACTGAACTAAACTTCACGCAACTTCCTTAGCGGGGTAGGCAGAGAGAACCGAACGCCACATGGCACGATCCTTACACACCTCACTCGCCTCTTCAACATTCATAATTCTTTTCATACAAGCTCTACGGTTTTTATGACTCCTAACATCACCTTCTGTTAATACACGACCAATCTGGTCGTGGTAGGTGAGCCTGGGCCTTACGCGGCTCCTACATCCTTCCACATTCGCATTGTATATTGTATTTAAACTAGGTATATAATAAGCTAGTTTTGAAAGTGACCATTTTCTAAATTGATTTCTATAAACACAATTGACAATGACAATAGGCTAGTTGACTAAATATTTTTTTTAGTCCGCTAGTCAGATTATCAAAAAATATTGAGTTCGTATTTTTTGCTTTATCAAATGCTCGGAAAATAACAAAGATACAGCGCTTCAAAGATCTGGAGTGGGGCGCTTTTACATCACTTGTTACTTAAATTATACAGAACAAGTGACGTCACGCGCACCTTTAACGCGCTGTATCTTCGTCATTTTTGGTTTGCTGAACAAAAGAAAAAATACGTGAGCAATATTTTTTTGTAATCTATATAATGGACTAATTATTTTTTTTGAGTCAACTTGCCTATTGTCTTTGCCTAAATGTTAATGATTTCATATAGCGTTCCGTTCTCTCTGCCTACCCCGCTAGGGAAACGGCGTTAAGTTAATTTAGTTCATGATTTCAATGTGTATTTAAATTAACTAATGGTCGTGTATTGGTTGAAATTGGACTATAATTCGTTTTTTATTTTTATTTAACGTATTTCTAATGCATTATTTATTAAAATATTAGCTTTCTGCACTTCTTCTCAGTATAAACTTTAACTGTGCCATATTGCATACTCCTCCGTCTGAATTTTTTTTGTAAAAAGAGGTACAAAGGTTTTGATTTTGCTCTACATCGATAAATCATAACCTATATGTTATTCGGGTGTATAAGCTATATTATTGTAAAGTTTCATTAAAATTCATTCAGTAGTTTTTGCGTGAAAGAGTAACAAACATACATCCATACTTACAAACTTTCGCGTTTATATTAGTAGGGATTTTGGTGTCTGACAAGCCGACTTCATGACATGGTTCAGAGGCAAATATGATCTATACACCTTTGTAAAAGATGTTGTTGAAAAGAGTAACTACCGAGTTTCTTGCCGGTTTCTTCTCGGTAGAAGCAACATTCCGAATCGGTGGTAGATTCATATTATTAGTTGATTTTATTGTTGAATTGACGATTTATAAGTGTTTGTTTCAAACCCATAAATAAAGAGTATTTTGACTTTGACTTTGACTTTGACTTTGAATTTGCTTCACATATTGATTTATAGGTTTTTGTTTTATACAGGGTCTGCATCTACCCTGCCCGACGTGGTGGCGTGTCTCCTAGCCGCCGAGACGAATTCAGAGCATCCTGTAGCTTCAGGTAAGAATTAATACTAGGTCAAGGGTCCCATGTTGGTCTGGGACTTAAAAATAATGTGCCAACTGAGTTCTTTGCTTAGCATGTCGTAAAAGGCGACTAATGGTGTAAGGGGGCGTTCATTAATTACATACATACATAACATCACGCCCATAATTCCCAAAGGGGAAGGCAGAGTTAAAGGGACAGCAGGCCCATTTAACTACATTCAGCCAAAAATAAAACTGGGCTGGATTAGATAGAAAATTGTGAAAAATAGTGACAAGTGGCTAGCTCGTCGCCTACACAATCACACACCCACAACCCGATATACCATTAGTCATCTTCTACGACATGCTAGGCAAGAAACACAGTTGGCACATTCTTTTATAGTCCCAGACCAACATGGGACAGTGACAATAAATTACGTGTGACATTTTTCATGATTTTTTGCCCCCGCTACCCCCTTGGTGTAATATCGTGAGATTTGCTTCGACCCCCTCCCCAATTTTCAAAATTCATTGTTTTATTTTATTGCTTTTTTCATTGCTTTAAAATTTAATTATTTTTTCTCGTGTTAATCTGGGACTTAACTTAATAACGTGCCAACTATGTTCCTTGCCTAGCATGTCGCAAAAGGCGACTAATGGTATATCGGGTTAGGTGTGTGATTGTGTAGGCGACGAGCTAGCCACTTGTCACTACTTTTTCACCATTTTACATCTAACCCAGTTTTATTTTTGGCTGAATGTGGTTGAGGGGGCCTGCTGTCCTTTTAACTCCGCCTACCCCTTCGGGGATTATGGGCGTGATGTTATGTATGTATGTATGTATAAGTTTGCTTTAGTACTTTTATTGAATACTAATTAAGAACAGATTTAAAATTGTCATAGATTATTTAATCACAGTGATCACGTGAGTGAGTGAACATCACGGTGACAGTGATAAAATTGTTTGTGCAGGAAAAAAAAAATTACGTAGTATTTCCCGATTGACCCCACCCTCCCCCACGTGAAATTGCGTAAGATTCAGCTTTACTGAATACCCCTGTTTCCCCTAAACACCTCGCGTAATTAATGGACGTTCTCTATTGGATTTTTGATCTTGTAGGCGACGGGTTAGCTAGCGCATAGTATTCACAGATTCGAAACCGTTTGGGGCAAATGTTTCGCATGATGAACATTGGCATTTGTACTCGAACAAACAAACATAACATCACGCCCGTAATCCCCGAAGGGGTAGGCAGAGTCAAAGGGGCAGCAGTCCACTTTAACCACATTCAGCCAAAAATAAAACTGGGCTGGGTCATATGGAAAATGGTGAAAAATAGTGACAAGTGGCTAGCTCGTCGCCTACACAATCACACACCCAAAACCCTATAAATCATTAGTCGCCTTTTACGACATGCTAGGCAAGAAACACAGTTGGCAAAATCTTTATAGTCCCAGACCAACACAGGACTAATATTAACATTTGTACTCGAGTCATGGATGTTTATAAACGTATTTAAGTATGTCTATCCGTTCACCTAGTATCTATAGAACAAGCATAAGCTTAGTTTGGAACTAGAGAATTGGTGTGTCAGTCTGGGAGAGTTTATTTATTTAATATTGATCGAATTGAGATGATGATGAGGCATTGTATATCGTCAGCCATAGTCCGATGGTGCACGTTGGTGCTGGGCGCGGCGAGCGCGCCGCTCAAGTGCGTGGGGTTCGTGGCGGCGCCGGGCTGCGGGCTGCGCGCGCGCCTGC